>VXBD01003446.1:2632-14483 GCA_013399975.1 Indicator maculatus
ATTTGTGCTTGGGATTGCCTCCACCCAGCTGCAGGACCTTGCACTTGGTCTTGTTGAACCTCCTGAGGTTGGTTTGTGCCCAGCTCTGCAGCCTGTCCAGGTCCCTCTGGATGGATCCCTTCCCTCCAGCCTGTCTGCTGCACCACACAGCTTGGTGTCATCAGCAAACCTGCTGAGGGTGCACTCAATGCCAGGTATAGTCCCAACATGTTCTGTTGGGATCAGCATCAGGTGGGATTGTTGGGCAGGCCAAACTCAGGGCTCTGAGGCTGGTGTCAGCACTCAGCAATGGATCTTGGGCATGTCTGACCTGCCAGAGACAATGTAGAAGTATGATTGCATTGTCCTCAGTGAGGGGTGGGTTTGAGAAGGATGAGTCATGTACCTCTTGGGCAAGGAAGAGTCATGCAGCTGATTGGCTTTGGTGCCCTCAGAAAATGTGGTTGTTTTGAATCACAGCATCACAGAATGTTAGGGGCTGGGAGGGACCTCCAAAGCTCATCCAGTCCAACCCCCCTGCCAGAGCAGGAGCACCTAGAGCCGATCACACAGGAACACATTCAGGCAGGTCTTGAGTATCTCCAGAGAGATCCTGCTCCCACCCACAGTTACACAGACATATGCAGCAAACAAGAACATTCAGACAAGCAATGAGGAACGTAGCTTGGGTAGCCTGAGCTCCTACAACATGAGCACTGGAGAGAGTCTTGCTGTGTTCAGTTCTGGAGCATGCCCAGCACACAGGCTGAGCAGCACTTGTTCTTCCACCTTTGTTACAGAACTAACCCAGTATGAGACCATTCAGACTGAGGAGAACCTGCAGTGCATCTACAAAATCCCTCTGACCTGCTGGCACTGGGCTTAGCTAAGACATTTAACAGCACTTCAAGTTTTGGAGGAAAAAAAAATGTCAAGGGATGTTAATTTTTGCAAATCTTTTTTTTAATTTTTTTTTTTTTTTAAGCAGGAGCACCTCAGAATTTCTCTCATAGACCTAGTCTTAGGAATACATTATCCTTAAGTGAATACATGAGACAGAATCAAATCATATTTTCACCCAAGGTTCAAGTTGTTTCACCTCCATGTGGTCAAGCCCTACACTCATTTACAGCCTGCAGACCTGGCGAAAATAGGTCTAGAAAGCTGCACAGACATCTAACTAGAGATTCAGAGATTCAGAGAATTAAAAATGATTAAAAAAATGAAATAAACTCTCACTGAACCTGCACAGACATCTAACTAGAGATTCAGAGATTCAGAGAATTAAAAATGATTAAAAAAATGAAATAAACTCTCACTGAACCTGCACAGACATCTAACTAGAGATTCAGAGATTCAGAGAATTAAAAATGATTAAAAAAATGAAATAAACTCTCACTGAACCTGCACAGACATCTAACTAGAGATTCAGAGATTCAGAGAATTAAAAATGATTAAAAAAATGAAATAAACTCTCACTGAACCTGCACAGACATCTAACTAGAGATTCAGAGATTCAGAGAATTAAAAATGATTAAAAAAAAAGAAATAAACTCTCACTGAACCACGGCTGCTTTGAAATTCCTTGTTAGAAGTTAGGTCATCACCATGTTAAAAGAAACTAAATCAGCAAATTGTACCCAGCTGGTTCAGAATGTTACTGATGCCTGTAATGCCTTCATGAAAACATAGAGCACAGGCCTCCAGAGGCTAGACAAGGCCAGGAGGTGGACTGGAAAGTGTAAGTTGTGTTATTTCATTCTCAGAATGCCTGCATCTAGCCTTTGTAGGGGGACACCACAAGCTGCCTCTTCCCCTTCTCCTCTCCCTGCTCCCTTCCCAGTGTGGCTCCTCCTGTTTGGTACAGAGGAGGCTTTTGGTCATGAGCAGCTTCCTAACAGCCTGGGAAAAGCTGAATTTCCAGCTGTGTCATTTTGAGCCTGGTCTGGGGAGGCAGTAGCAGGGAGGTACTGGGGGGGGGGAGGAGAGGGGGCATGCATTTGAAGCTTGGATTTTGGCCTGGTTTGGTGAGGTTGGGGAAACTTTGGCCCAAGGAAGTTCTCAGATAACCATGGTCTATGGATTCCTTTGTATCTTACATGCTTTGCACTACAGCATCTAGTTTAGGAATAGCATTTCCATTTAAACTTTCTAATTCTATCCAATCCTCTGTGGAGTTTTTCTTCAACTACTTTGAGAAGAGTTAGAGAGCCTTAAACTGAGGCAATGCTTATCCAAAACAGCAGTAACACATGCCTGAAATCTTGTCTTTTACCTAAACAGCAGCAAACAGGAGGACTTTGATGACCTAGCACTGGCTTTGAATGAGAAATGTATTTGAGCTATGGCAGTGAGCATGTGAAACTCCTGGCCAAGGACTCTGAGCTGGGTTAGGAACTGGCTGCAGGGCTGTGCCCAGAGAGTCGTGGTGAATGGTGCCACATCCAGCTGGAAGCCAGGCACTAGTGGTGTCCCCCAGGGATCAGTGCTGGGCCCTATCCTGATCAATATCTTTATGGATGATCTAGAGAAGGGGATTGAGTCCATCATCAGTAAGTTTGCAGATGACACCAAGCTGGGAGCAGGAGTTGATCTGTTAGAGGGTAGGAGGGCCCTGCAGAGGGACCTTGACAGGCTGGACAGATGGGCAGAGTCCAAGGGCATGAGATTTAACACACCTGAATTCCAGGTTCTACAGTTTGGCCACAACAACCCCAAGCAGCACTACAGGCTGGGGACACAGTGGCTGAGAGCAGCCAGGCAGAGAGGGACCTGGGGGTGCTGGTTGACAGCAGCTGAACATGAGCCAGCAGTGTGCCCAGGNATTATACTGACTTGATTTGCTGAACCTTTGCTGGATGGGACCTATAGCTGCACGTGTACGATGTTGTGGCACTTAGCATCAGCAAAGCTGTCTAGGGGCACAACAAGCTTGCATCTATTCAAGAAAGAAACTGGAAAATAAGCCACATAGATTATTTATCTTCCCCCAAATAGAATGCAGTGTCCACAGGCAATCCAGTGGAGACATTTCCCCAGTAAGATTATTCAAATGCAATTGGAAACAGACCGAAAGGGAAACGTAACAGGGACCTGGACAGGCTGCAGAGCTGGGCACAAGCCAACCTCAGGAGGTTCAACAAGACCAAGGGCAAGGTCCTGCAGCTGGGTGGAGGCAATCCCAAGCACAAATCCAGGCTGGGCAGGGACTGGCTGGAGAGCAGCCCCGAGGAGAGGGACTTGGGGGTGCTGGTGGAGGAGAAGCTGAACATGAGCCAGCAGTGAGTACTTGCAGCCAAGAGAGCCAAGCAGAGCCTGGGCTGCATCCAGAGAAGTGTGGCCAGCAGGGCCAGGGAGGGGATTCTCCCCCTCTGCTCCACTCTGCTGAGATCCCACCTGGAGCTCTGTGTCCAGTTCTGGAGCCTCCATTATAGGAAGGATCTGGAGGTGCTGGAAGGTGTCCAGAGAAGGGCCATGAGGATGAGCAGAGGGCTGGAGCACCTCTCCTATGAGGACAGACTGAGAGAGTTGGGGCTGTTCATTCTGGAGAAGACTCTGAGGTGACCTTCTTGTGGCNAGAGTGGTGAGAGCCTGGAATGGGTTGTCCAGGGAGGTGGTTGAGGTCCCATCCCTGGAGGTGTTTGCAGCCAGGCTGGATGAGGCTCTGGGCAGGCTGCTGTAGTGTGAGGTGTCCCTGGCCATGGCAGGGGGCTTGGAACTGGCTGATCCTTGTGGTCCCTTCCAACCCTGACTGATTCTATGAATATGCAAAAAGTTGCTTGAGAAGAGTGTCACAGTCTGAAGGGGGAACTTCAGCCTAGATCCTGACTGCAGAGACTGAAAGTAAAATCAATTACCATTGGATGCAAAAGGAAAACAAGGCTAAGGTCTATAGAATTCATTGGCTTGCTAATGGGATATAGAGCAGAGGCACAAACAGCTCTTGCTCTCTTTTCTTCTTCTGTCTCTTCTGCTTGCAACTTCTCTCTCCTGTGGCCTTGCCAGGGGATCTCTGTTGTGACTCCTACGTGAGGTAACAGGAAGGAGTGGGGGAGGAGGTGAACAGTCCCCTGGATCCCTCCAGGGGGGTCTGAGGAGTTTCCGTGTTGTTTCTAAATTGTAAATATCTCTATATTGTACCTGTGCAATGTATATTTGGTACATATTCATTGCATTCCATATTTCTAGGTTTTGGGTTGTTTGTAAATAGAGCTTCATTTGCTTCCTAAACCTTCTCAGCTAGTCTGGCAATAGTTTTTCTTTTTGGGGGGGGTAGTTTCTCCAAATTAGTTGGGGGTGATTTCAACCCACCACAGAAGAGTTAACCTCTCCATGCACTTCTGGGTCTTAGGACTGTGCCAGAAAAAGATGCAAATTGTTGGTCTCAGTGATCACTGTTTTAGGAGTGGAAATTGTACAAGGAGGAGGTGCAGAAATCCTTTTCACAAATTGCTCTAGGGAACATAAAAAAACCCCAAACAACACTTCATGCTTCACTAGAGTGTCTTCCTTGCACAGGAAAGCTCTTATTATTACAGCACATTGTTTATCATCTCTATATTGAATGAGAAAATTACAGTTCTAGGTTTTTTTTCTCCCCAGACATCCACTCCTAGAAACAACACAAGTTTCTTCTTTCCTTCCTGAAGAGTGGCCTTGTGGCCCCTCGTGCTGAGAGCCTTTAGAAGTCAGTGCCAGCTCAGAGCCCACTGCTGCCCCTGCCCAGAGTGACGGAGGACTCACTGCTGCAAACGGATTCAGCAGTGCAAAGACCCTGGGAAGCTGTATCCCTTTGTTTTAGATTTCCCCCCCTAAGGGCAATTTGTTCTAATTAGTGCCTCAGCTAGCAATTACTGCTGCACAGTGCTCTGACTGACTTCTGCCTGAACCAGCTGACTCAAAATCAGAGACTCTCATGTGTGATGTAATATATACCCTGGCCAGGTGCCCTTGCCCTAAAGAAGATCCTCTGCCAGGGCTCTCTGGGAAAGGTCTTTCATCACCACTGGGCTTGGTTGCTTCTTCCATGGATACAGAGGAATCCTTTTGAATGGTAGCCTTTCTGTAGACTGGACAGTAGGAAACATTTTTTCAGGGCAAGAATGGTCAAGGATTGGAATGTGCTACCCAGGGAGGTGGTGGAGTCCCCAAGCCTGGCTGTGTTTCAAGGTGGTTTGGATGTGGTGCTTGGGGCTATGGTTTAGGGGTGAGCCTTGTAGAGTAGGGTTCTGGGTTGGACTTAGTGATCCTGAGAGTCTTTTCCAACCTGAATGTTTCTGGGATTCTGTGAACTTAAATGGTTATTATGCATTTGTTGATTTTTCTATTACAGGGTCCAGGGTTGGACTCAGTGGTGCTGAGGATCTTTTCCAACCTGAATGTTTCTGTGATGTTTTGCTGTCAGGGTGTCTGTACCCAATGCACATGAACCAAACAACCCACCACGAATGTGTAGGAATGATTACTTTTTGTTACTGCTTTGTCTGGCCCGAGGTGCTGACCTCTCCTCCCAGATGGGTCTCTGGCCACCTCCAGCAGACAGCTGGAGGGAGCACAGTGCTGCAGAGGACATGGGGGTGAGTGTCTCTCTCACAGAATGTACCAGCTCCACTTGTTCTGTTTTCCTAAGTAAGGACAAACCAGCCCCAGAGACTTATGCAATAGCTGCTTTTCTCCACTTATTTAAAAATCAAGATCAGTACACAGCTATTTCACCCCCCAAAAATCTTAATTTGAGTATAAAATTTAGATGATGCAATGCAAAAAGTCTTGCCAGGAATTTATCACAGTATCACAGTATGTCAGAGGCTGGAAGGGACCTCCAGAGATCATCAGGTCCAACCCCCCTGCCAGAGCAGGAGCACCCAGGGTAGTCTGCACAGGAATGCATCTGGGTAGGTTTGGAAAGTCTCCAGAGAAGGAGACTCCAAAACCCCCCTGGGCAGCCTGTTCNGCTGTGTTTCACTTTTCTGCCACTGCACAGTTTATTTCAGGGAAGAGACCATGTGCTCACAGAGAGCTAATCCTGGTTAGTAATCCATTTTCCCTAGAAATAGTGATGACAAAAATGCATCTGCCTGTCCTCTGTGATTGCCTGAAACTCTTCAATACACCAGAATTTAATTTCCCAAAGGTACATTTGCCTCTCATTTCTTTGGCTACCAGACTGTGCAAAATACCTCCAAACATTAGGAAGCAAGGCCCATTGCTTGGATGTCAGTGCAGTCATGGTTCTACTGTTCCCATAAGTACTTGTTAAGAAAACTTATCAAAACCCACACCTGATGAATCTTAGAGCTTTCATTTATTAAAGCACAAATGCAGGCTGGGCAGGGACTGGCTGGAGAGCAGCCCTGAGGAAAGGGACTTGGGGGTGCTGGTGGAGGAGAAGCTCAACAGGAGCCAGCAGTGAGCACTTGCAGCCCAGAAAGCCAAGCAGAGCCTGGGCTGCAGCAAGAGAAGTGTGGCCAGCAGGGCCAGGGAGGGGATTCTCCCCCTCTGCTCCACTCTGCTCAGACCACACCTGGAGTACTGTGTCCAGTTCTGGAGCCTCTATTACAAGAAGGATCTGGAGGTGCTGGAAGGTGTCCAGAGAAGGACCATGAGGATGAGCAGAGGGCTGGAGCTGCTCTGCTATGNGAAAGGTTAACAATATTCCCTCAATGTTCTGCACCTAATCCACTTTTTAGGGTGTCTGTGCTACGGTTTTATGTCATTTTTTCCCCTTTCCACAGAAGTTAGACTTCTGCTGAAGTGACCTGTTGGCAAAGATGCTCTTACTCCCTAAGGGCTTATTAGCAAAGAAGTCTCCCAATGCAAAGTGCAGCCCAGAACTCCCTTAGGTCAATGGAGAGACTTACCATTAACTTCAACAGGCTTTAAACTAATGAATCCAAAGTGTAAGGTACATTATGCTGGTTACACCAGGGCTGATTTGGATCTGGACTCCTCAGCCTGTGTTTTGAATGGAAACACCATAAGCTTTAACTAAACAAATGGCTTCCACCAGCAGAAAACTCAACAGCTACAGAGACTTTCTGTTTGGTTTTGGTTGGGTTTTTGTTTGTTTGGTTTTGTTTGGGGTTTTTTTGTTTGTTTGTTTTTTCCCAGGGCACTAGAGAGTCTTAAAGCTTCAGTTTTATTCTGACATGATCACAAGTGATCATATGACACAAAGAGGATATGTCAGGTTTCATGGAATTTCTGATAGCTGCTGTCAGATGGGATGAGACTGCTTGATCCTTGCCTTCTCTCCATGATTATACCTGCACCCACATACTTTAATACTACATGGTGCCCACTGTCATGGTTAAAGCAGTGCATTTCCCAATTAGGCATCACTTTGCTCTCCCAGTTCTGGGATAATAGCTAGCAAGTGGTTAGCAGATACACAAAAATTTGAGAGTAGGGAATACACATCAGGTCTGCTAGAGACACCTCAAACTGCACACTGCCTCCTAGCAATTGGCTGGGGAATGTATTTCATGGGTCAGAAGGAAGGGTCCAACACTGCTTTCCATGGCACTCTGTGTTCTTCTTGAAGGATTTCCAGTCAAGTACAGGCTGAGCTTAACCTTGCTCAGCTTGGGAACTGTGAAGGCAGCAAAGTCATTCAGGATAGACTTGTGAAAACAGAACCTCTTTGCTGCTTAGCTCAGTGGATGGCCATCAGGACTGACACTATTTTCTCCACCTTGACTAAACTCAACAACTGACAGCATAGAGCCTTGCTCTGTTACCTTCATCAAGCCAAGGGGCTGTAGGAGACAAGGAATGCTAGATATGAAGCCAAGTGATAATTCAGAAATAAAAAGATTTCTAAAAGTAGTTGCCATTAGATAGTAGAAAATCAGAGGATTTCATCAAGGGGGCATTGTTTCCAATGCTTTTGGCCCACAAAAGACAGAAGATGGCTATGGCCTCAATTTTTAATTATCTTTCCCTACAATTTTTTAATTACCTTTTCCTACAATTTTTTAATTACCTTTTCCTACAAATTTTTGGATCAAATTTTCTACACATCACTAGAGTTTTATATAGATGCCATAACAGCATTTAAACAAGAGGTGATGAGTCCCATCAGCTGCATTTTTCACTGCATGAGGAATGACCACTACCAGCATTTAAACAGGGAGGTGATGAGTCCCATCAGCTGCATTTTTCACTGCATGAGGAATGACCACTACCAGCATTTAAATAGGGAGGTGATGAGTCCCATCAGCTGCATTTTTCACTGCATAAGGAATGAACACTGCTACATACAATTCATATTATCACATATGGAACTTTAAAATAAGAGAATACACTTCTTTATTTTTAACGTGAGTATATGCCTTGTACCAGTAAAAAAACCAATAATCCTGTGCTGCAGAGGAGCTTTATCAAGAGTGTTTAGAGACCCAAACCTAAAATCAGTAGATCCTGTACCATGTACAAAGAAAAGTTAGCACATTCCAAATGGGATCCTGCTCTGGCAGGGGGGTTGGACTGGATGAACTTTGGAGGTCCCTTCCAGCTCCTAGCATTCTGTGATCCTGTGATTCTGTGGTTTAGAGTTCACAGCTCTATTTAGAAGTGAGATTTGAAAGATCTGTGGAATAGAGTTCAGTCATCAAACCCATGGTGCACCTAGAAATTTCCATTTGACTTTCTGTGTTTTTTTTTTTAACCTCAAATCAAGTGTGCTGATTTTTTTTTTTTTTTTTAATTAGAGTCTTCTTAGCAACTGAGAAGGCAATACCTGGACCATGCAAGGGTTTCCATTATGGCAATGATGTCAGTCACTTCATGGAGACTCTTTGTGGAGTAGTAAAGTTCCTGTATTACAGAAATACAGAAAGAGATTGGCCTCCATTTATAAAAATGAACCAATCAAATGGGTAACAGGGCTTCAATAAACACCCCTCAATATTTTCCTTCTAGCAAGTAATCAATAAGTCTGGTAAGTGGTTTTCTGGGCTCAGGACAGCCACTAGCTGAGCTACCCCACAAGACATTGGATTGTTCTTGTGCAACTTGTTTATTGTGGCAAATGAGCAGATGTTAACCAGCTAATAGAATGGTAAGGCTTTGATATTGTTACCTGATCTAGAACTGCAATAAAAATAAGGAATGCTGCAAAAGTGATTTCTGCAGTTCAAGTCAAGGTAGTCATATAGAAATCTGAGGTTAGTTATCTGGAGCTCCACCACATTCATCTCTCACCATGCACTTGTAATTATTCAGGCTTACTTGACTTATCTTAGAAATGACTCCCTAGAGAGTGTCTCCCATACTCCCATAATGAAAATATTTCATAGCAACTGCTTTAACAAAGTATTGCTCTTAACCTTGTAGGTTTAAGAGTGGTCAGGGATTGGAACGTGCTGCCCAGGGAGGTCACCAAGCCTGGCTGTGTTTCAAGGTGGTTTGGATGTGGTGCTTGGGGCTATGGTTTAGGGGTGAGCCTTGTAGAGTAGGGTTCTGGGTTGGACTTGGTGATCCTGAGGGTCTTTTCCAACTTGAATGTTTCTGTGATTCTATGACTCTAGCAACTTAGTTTCTAGCCAATCTGCTTCTCTGGAGTGTTTCAACTGAGTTTCTTTTAAGTAGTAGAATTGTTTTCATTTGAAGTCCCTTTAGGCTTCTTAAAGAGAAACTGGGAAGCTAAGATGGAGTTTTTCACTCCCCAGAAGAGGATGATTCTTATGATTAGCCAGCAGCCGTAGCCTGATCCCTAGAGCACATCTGGCCAGAGAAATGTACTGCATCTGGGCTAAGGAAATGCTTACAGTTTTGCAAAGTAGATTGTTCCTGACTGAGACCTTAAACCATCTCACAAGTATAAACTCTTTTTCACATGTAGTTCTTGATCTAGGGCAGACTACTGCCTTGTTTTATGGCTTTGAGTGAAATCACTATTTGAACCAAGTGAGGAGATGGGGATCTGCTGAAGATATGATGCCTATTAGCTGTTCTCTGATGCCCTAGCTGTACAGTGTTGGTGGAGAGAGTAAGACTGCCCAGGCTGATGTAATGGTGACCTGTGCCAGGCACAGTGCTAGTGCTGAGAGCTGGTAACAGCTTTAAAGAAAGGTTCTGCTGCTAACCACTGGGAAAAGGCAATTCTGTAACAGGTAGTCAAAGTGTGTCCAGTTCTGGGCCCCTCAGTTCAAGAAGGACCTCAGGGAACTGCTTGAGGGAGTCCAGCACAGAGCCACAAAAATGATAAGGGGAGAGGAGCATCTTCCTTCTGAGTAGAGGCTGAGGGAGCTGAGGGCTCTGTAGCTTGGAGAGGAGGAGCCTGAGAGGTGACCTCATTGCTGGTGATAAAGATGTGCAGGGGGAGTGCCCAGAGGCTGGAGCCAGGCTCTGCTGGGTGATGCCCAATGCCAGCACAAGGGGCAGTGGTGGAAGCTGAGGCATAGGAAGTTCCATGGAAACAGGAGGAAGAATTATTTCCCTGTGAGGGTGACAGAACACTGGAAGAGGCTGCCCAGGGGAGTTGTGGAGTCTCCCTCTGTGGAGCTATTCAAGACCTGCCTGGATGTGTTCCTGTGTGACCTGCACTAGGTGCTCCTGCTCTGGCAGGGGGTTGGACTGGCTGAGCTTTGGAGGTCCCTTCCACCCCCTGACGTTCTGTGATTCTGTGTAAAGCCTGGAGGGGTTCCTTGTCTTTTATGTTTGTCCTAGCCAGATGGAAAGCATTTCTAGCTTGAAAATACCCTCCACAATGACATCTGAAGTTGGGATCCTCCACTTAGATTACAGGGAACCTAAAACCAGGGCTTGAGCATGGCTAAAAGGAATGCCAAAAGGTGGCTTTGTCTGCACTGTGTTCCTGTCAGTGCACTCATGCCTTCTGAAATGAGCCCTGGGGTTTCAGTGTCTGCTAGGTCAAACCTTGAACAGGAAGAATGAGGATGTCATTGAAGACATAAATTCTTGAGCTAGTGTTGGAGACATGTTTTGTGAAGTCACGCTCAGGTCAGAGAAATAAAATCTTGAGGTTGGTTCTGATTCATAGTGGGAAAATTTCATCTGGCCTAATGCAGGGATCAAAAATAGCTCTTAGTCCTCTGCTAGGTAATGAAATAAAAGGGCCTGAGAGCACAAGACTCCCAGAGTAGAAGGGAACATCAGTACCATGCTGTACATCAGTCAGTTCCTGTAGTTGCTTTGTTTGTACAGGACATGTTGAAAGCATGCAGAGGTCAGAGAATTCCAGGTTAGATACTTTTCCCAAAGGCACCCTTACAGTCTCTGGGAAGCTGTAGTTTACAATTCATGAACTGAGGAGATATGACTCTCTTCAGCTCCATCAAGTGAGGAGGTCTGTAGCTGGTAGGGGAACATTGATCCTGGCTAGCAGAAGAAGATTGAAATGAGGACCAGTCCTTAATCTCTTTGGTGCAGCAGCAGCATGATTCTTCTGGGCTTGGTCTCCTCTCCCAAGTCACTACTGACAGGACAAGTTGTGCCTAGGCAGGTTGAGATTGGACATTAGGAAAAACTTCATTACTTCATGTTGAGCTGTAACCTTCTCTGCTCAAGTTTGTCTCCATTGTTCCTTGGCTTATTCCTGTGCACCACCCAAAAGAGCCTGGCCCCCTCCACTTGACACCCACCCCTCAGCTCTTGAGAGACATTGATCAGATCCCCTCTCAGCCTTCTCTTCTCCACACTAAACAGCCCCAGGGCTCTCAGTCTCTCTTCACAGGGGAGATGCTCAAGTCCCCTAAGCATCCTCCTGGCTCTCCCTTGGACTCTCTCCAGCAGGTCTCTGTCTCTCTTGACCTGGGGAGCCCAAAACTGGACACAGGATTGAAGGTGTGGTCACAGCAGTGCAGAGTAGAGAGGTAGAAGAACTTCCCCAGCCCTGCTGGACACCTTT
>VXBD01003446.1:35089-49979 GCA_013399975.1 Indicator maculatus
ATGACTTCCCTGCTCCTGCTGGCCACACTATTGCTGATGCAGGCCAGGATGCCATTGGCCTTCTTGGCCACCTGGGCACACTGCTGGCTCATGTTTAGCTGCCCTCAACCAGCACCCCCAGGTCCCTCTCTGCCTGGCTGCTCTCCAGCCACTCTGTCCCCAGCCTGTAGCACTGCATGGGGTTGTTGTGGCCAATGTGTAGAACCTGGCACTTGGACATGTTGAATCTCATGCCCTTGGACTCTGCCCATCTGTCCAGCCTGGCAAGGTTCCTCTGCACTTAAAGACTGCATGACAAAGTCAAGGAGAAAAGTTAACTTCACAAGGATTTGAACACTTAATTCTGACACTGAACCTAAGGGAGTTGCTATAATTGCTTACTAAAATCAGATCAACAGGAGTGTAGACATTTTACAGGCACCTCTATAAATGTGAGCAAATAATGAGCTTGGTAAGATGTGCTTTCCAGCCAAACATTCCCCAAACTACTCTGCAAAGAGGTTCTAATTTCACAGTGTGCTAATAATCTCCCAGGATACAATACAGCCCCATGGGAGGCAATGCTCTTCTGCAAAGAGTGAACCATGAAGAAACCAACAGTTTGGAGAGCAAAACTGGGAGGCAATGCTCTTCTGCAAAGAGTGAATCATGAAGAAACCAACAGTTTGGAGAGCAAAACTGGGAGGCAATGCTCTTCTGCAAAGAGTGAACCATGAAGAAACCAACAGTTTGGAGAGCAAAAAACTGGGAGTCACTCAAATGCAAGCACAGCAATAGGAGTGAAGTTCCTACCTGGAAAGGAGTGAAGAGCATCAGCATCCTGAAACCAGGGCTAAACTATGACATTTTGCAAACCTAAACTATTGTGCAGTGTGCTCTTGTCCTGCCTTAAGTGAGATTGATTTCAGATGGATAAACCTGCTCACAGAACTCTGCTAATACATTTGAGTCCAGAACTGCTCACAAAGGAATTTTTTTTTATATGAAGACATTAGACATAAGCAGTTCCTAGTTGCTGGGACTCTGCCTTCTGGTACTAAGGGCTCTTGATCCACATGGGAAATCACAGAAAATAAATGGAAGAAGACAAAAAATGTAGTCACAAGCTGGTTGTGCACACAAGAAAACAAACAGTGACAATGATAATCCAAAAGAAAGGAGCAAGAGGCATTGCAATGGAGGAAAACCTGTGTAGCTGCTTTGCCCTCTTTCCTGGAGCAACCCCTAGTAAGAAGAAGATATCTAAATACCACCACAGACTGCTCCTTTGCTCTTAGTAAACCAAGACCTGAGCCAGCCATGTTTTCTGTGTGCCCTCTGGTCCTCTCTCAGTGTGGTCCAGTCATCACAGTTTGGAAGGCAAGCAGGCTGTCATACCCACTTTCACTTGGAAGTCAAATTTACCTCAGTAAGAAGGCCTGGCTGCATTCAGTAAGGCTTCAAAACAGTTGAAGAAAAGTTAGTCAAACACTAACTTCCCTGAGTTCTTTTGAGGGCAAGAGGCTCTAGAATAGACACATTTTGAGGACTGACAATCTGGATCTGGATGAGACTGCCAATCAGAAATCACATGAAAGAAGCGTGGTAAGGAAGCAAGAGAAGTCCCTTCAGAACAGCTAAAGAAATATCCTTGATCCTTCCAGCTTTTAATTGTTTAGCAGGAACACTCAGCTGCAGACCCAGGGGACTTGGGAAGCAGCTGAAATGGTGCTGGTGGCTCCTTTCCTGATGTGGGGACAAACAGGAGCCATAGATTGGAATGGTTCTTCTGCAGTTGCCACTGCAGTCACATCTGCTGCACCAGAAGTACCTTTGATGAGGAATTGGTACTTTTCCATCACACACACACGCACACAAAAATCACAGTTCCCTCTCTACTGCCACAACAATCAGGCACCTCTGTCATCAACCTTTCTGTCCATGGGCAGGCTTGTTTGGGTATCTTTGACTGGCAATGCAAAGCTAAAAGGGGAAAGAGAGCTCAGCTAGGACACAGCCACCAAATCTGGCAGTCTGCCCTTTGAATATTTTTCTAAGGATTTTGTCCATATGAGTTCTGAGTCCAAATGCCAAATGACATTCAGAAGAAAAAGATGAAGCTGATAAGACTGTGCAGCAGGTTTTTTTTTTTCTACTATTTTGGCTGCTTGTGGTACACAAATTACATTACTGTTGTTTTTTTGGTTTTTTTTCCTTGATTGAAAGGAAGTAGAAGCAGGTACTAACCTTCCTTTTTAATTAACCTGATTAAAAAGGATCATCTGTGTGTTTGTCCTTTCATATTTCACTAGCTAAATGGGTTCTCAGAAGAGCTGTGCTGCAAGATAGGATATCTCTAATGAGGTAGCAAAATTTTTTTTGCAGGTATCTACTCACTTTATCCAGCTGCCTCATTGTTAATAGCCTCCTCTGCCCAGACAAGTGTGTCTATGATAGCAGAACAACATGTTCCCTCCAGGACAGCCTGTGGAGTTATTTCATGTCCAACCAGAGATAAAAGGTAGGCTACTCAAAAGGGACTTCCAAGCCACCCTGTAAAAGCAAGCTGCAGAAAGACAAGCTGCTGGCAAGAAGAGAGATGAAAGAGTTATGTTAAGGACTTATTGACCATATTTCTCTTTCATCAGGCTGGATTATGCAACCTGCCAGGTGCAGAATGCTTGCACTTTCTAAGAGCTGAGCAAGTATTACAGACATGTGAGGAGCAAATACCTTCATTTAAGTGACACACGGGGAAAACAAAGTCATTCTGCACGGAGGTCAGGATGTAGAGGGAACAGGTGTCAGGCACAGATATTTTGGAATGGTTCTTCCACACTTTTGGAGCATGCAAGGGAAAAGATTTAATCTGCATTGCTACAGGGGTCAGTGGATATTTACCTTCCTTATTTAGGCATATTTACTGAAAAGGTAGTGAGACCACCTGCTAAGATATTTTCAAGCTTAAGTATTCCTGCAGGGCAGGGCTGTGGTGAACTGGACACCAACCCTGCTTCAGTGTCACTGCAACAAGGACAGATGGTCCCAGGGGACTGAAATGGTGTCCTGGGCTGTGGGCAGTGCAGGGGGAGCCCTGGGGAGGCATCAGGGACCCCTAAAATGAAGAAGTGGTTTGCACTGGATGCTAAACTTTCGGCTGGCTACTTTTGAATGAGGTTAATCTCCCATAGCAGATTTAGGCTTACTCTGTCTAATGCTTCAGAAGGTATTTTAACAGGCAACCTTCCCACTGGCTGATTTGGGAATCTTAAACTTACTGAAGTGCTTGTGTTTTCTTTACTTTAGCCCTTTGTCACTTGGGTGATTTGTGCCAGTCACGTGCAGATGTCCTTTGCAGAGAGATCTGCAGCAAAAGGGAACTAAACACTGGCATTATCAGCATCATCTCTTTAGATCTTGCCTCTTCTCAGGGCAGCAGACCAAAGTCTTCCTCTAACTATTAGTGCAATTACAGAAGGATTTCCTGTTACTCCTTCCAGCCACAGCCTTTCTGTTTTTGCTCTCCCTAACAGTGTGCTGCTTTCTGACTGTTGCAGCCAAACTTCTGCACCCAGAGGAGTGACAGAGCCTTCCACAGCAGTGGCTTGCTCTCCTAAACTCCAGTCTCCCAGCTTGTTTGCAGCCTTCTGACTTTACAGGGTCACAGAATCACAGAATCAACAAGGCTGGAAAAGACCTCAGAGATCATCAAGTCCAGCCTATTACCTAATACCTAACACCTCCTGACAACTAAACCATGGCTCCAAGTGCCACAGCCAAGCTTTTTTTGAGCACCTCCAGGGACACTGACTGCACCACCTCCCTGGGCAGCACATTCCAATGGCCAGTTCCTCTTTCTGGGAAGAACTTTCTCCTCACCTCCAGCCTAAACTTTCCCTGGCACAGCTTGAGACTGTGTCTTCTTGTTCTGCTGCTGGTTGCCTGGGAGAAAAGACCAACCCCCACCTGGCTACAACCTCCCTTCAGGTAATTGTAGACAGCAATGAGGTCACCTCTGAGCCTCCTCTTCTCCAGGCTAAACACCCCCAGCTCCCTCAGCCTCTCCTCACAGGGCTGTGCTCCAGGACTCTCACCAGCTTCCTTGCCCTTCTCTGGACACCTTCAAGTATCTCAATGTCCTTCTTAAATTGAGAACTGGACACAGTTCTCAAGGTGTGGCCTAACCAGTGCTGAGCATAGGGGAAGAATGACTTCCCTACCTATCACCCTCTGAGCTTGGTGAAATCTGCTGGAGTACCTATTGCTTCACACTGTTCCTCTTTGCAGAAAATAGGGAACTCCACAACTTCAGAAACAGCCCAGGCTGCCCCCATCATGATCTCTAAACTTGCTGAATAGCTAATCCTTGTGTATTATTTTCCTAAGTATTTGAATCCCTCCCATCCTTTGGATTCCAGCTACGACTGAAAGCATGGAGCAAAATAAGGTGTTCAATATTTTAGGTTAAATCTCACTAATCAAAAATGTGAGGGATAATTTTGTTGATTTATAGCCACAATATTATAATGCTTATGATTACCACCTCATTTTTGTTTGGCTTTCTGAGAAGCAGAGAGTCTTCTTTAACAGAACCCTCACTAGTGAGCATGTGCAGGGATCTTGTAAAAGGCTGGCTGTACAAAATGTCCTTCTAAACCCCAGTTAGTGGTTGAGCATTAGCTTCAGCTTCACTGTCCTGAGTAATTCAGACTGCTTTAAAAGCTTAGCAAATACATAAAAAAAACATGATAAGAAACAAATTACCAAATCATTGGGGCAATTCTGTACAAGCATAATTCACAGCTAGGAGAAGATGAACAACAATGGAGGAAGCAGAGGACTACTATGTTTTATCTTCTCCTCTTCAGAGGCAAGGTGCACAAGCACCAAAGATGTTTAGAAGGGAAGACAAAGCAGTATTTCTGTCTCCTGCTCTTGATTTTCCCAGCTGAAAAAGAATTAGAAGAGAAATGTTGACTGACATCTGCAATGCTCCGAGCAAGACCTGAGTGACTGTTTCTAAGTGCAAATGCATGCTTTCCAAAAGCAATATTTTGATGACAATTAAATGATATCAGTAATTTTATGAAAAGAAGACCATTGAAATTAAAATACTGACCAGAAGCAAAAAGTGTTTCTAACATACCAGAAACTGTTTGCATCTGTGGATGGATGTGCAATGGCAGTGTTCAGTATTCCCAGATTTTTGATTGTTTGATTTGAGGAATATATTGCAAATGGAATTTGCACCATTCTGGGCAAAGATGAGGCCAAAGATGCAGGTCCTGGGATGCCCTAAGAAACTGTTTCATCCATCATTGGAGAGCGATGCAGCATTTATAAAAGACAGTTTGATAAGGATTTGGTTGAGGCTCCTTCCCTGGAGATCTTGAAGGTGAGGCTGGAGGAGGCCCTGGGCAGCCTGATCTAGTTGGGGATGTCCCTGCTGAGTGTGGGGACAGTCAGACTGGATGAGCTTTGGAGGTCCCTTCTGACCTGGACCATTCTATGATTCTATGATTTTGGTCAGAAACCACAGAGGGGTGAAGCATCTTAGAGAGGTGATCTTGATGCAAAGCAAAGGGAAGCTGGTGGTTGAGCAGCCCGGCAGCTATTCCCCACTGTGCTGAGAGGACCTGTGAGCTGTAGCTGTGCCATGTGTTGGCATTCCAGCTCCTGCTCCCAGACAAAAGCAGCTTTCATTTAAATTGAGAGGTATTGAGTAATGACCCTCCATAACACAACAAACTGAACACAACTGTCTCAACTGAGACTCTATTAAAGCACTGGAAATGTGCCATAGCCCCATGATTTATCATTTCAAATGAAACAAGACAGGTTCCACTGATGGTTACAGAACAGAGCTGCAAAAAATACATGTTTGGGTTTTTTTTTTTTTATCACAGAATCATAGAATGGTCCAGGCTGGAAGGGACCTCCAAAGCTCATCCAGTCCAACCTCCCTGCACTCAGCAGGGACATCCCCAACTAGATCAGGCTGCCAAGGGCCTCCTCCAGCCTCACCTTCAAGATCTCCAGGGAAGGAGCCTCAACCACCTCCCTGGGAAACCTGGTTCAGGGATCCACCACCCTCATAGTGAAGAATTTGTTCCTCACATCCAATCTCAATCTGCTCTGCTCTAGTTTGAAGCCATTGTCCCTCGTCCTGTCCCTGCAGGCCTTTGCAAACAGTCTCTCTGCAGCCTTCCTGTAGCCCCTTCAGGTCCTGGCAGGCTGCTCTTAGGTCTCCCTGGAGCCTTCTCTTCTCCAGGCTGAACCCCCCCAGCTCCCTCAGCCTGTCCTCATAGCAGAGCTGCTCTAACCCCTTCATCATTCTCATAGCCCTCCTCTGGATCTGATCCATCATGTCCATGTCCTTCCTATATTGAGGGCTCCAGACCTGTAGATGGTCAGGAAAGGGAAGAAATTTCTTGGTTCATGCCTTTTATTCCAACTTTTTTTTTTTTCCTCAAGCAATGATTGTTGGAAATAGAAAACAGAAAATAGAATTGTTGGGAACAGAATCACAGAATCACACAGAATGTTAGAGGTTGGAAGGGACCTTGAAATGTGACTTAATCCAACCCCCCTGCCAGAGCAGGATCACCTAGAGTACACAGGAACACATCCAGGTGGGTTTTGAATGTCTCCAGTGAAGGAGACTTCACAACCTCTCTGGACAGCCTGTTCCAGTGCTCTGACACCTTCACAGTATTCATGTGGAACCTCCTATGCTCCAGCTTGCACCCATGGCCCTTGTCCTATAGCTGGACATCACTGAGAAGAGCATGGCTGTGCTTCATTAGCTATACCTAAGTTGAAAACAAGAAGCTAAATATATGGATTTCAACCACTACAGAACAAGTACCTTTGCATTTTCATTACAGTTCAGAGTGCTCACACAGCTCAGCTGATGAGCTGTCATTTCTGAGTGATGAACCATCTCTGGTTTTGATCGTCTTCACATATTCTTCCCTGCTGCAGAACAAGAAAGAATAAATTTTACCTCTTAAAACTAAACTTGTGGCCTAGTCCACATTAATAGCAAAAAAATTAAATAAATCAAGACTAATTGAATTAAACAAATGGGGTTTGATGAAGTAATGTCTACTAGTATCTGAGAGGTGGGTGTCAAGTGGAGGGGTTCAAGCTCTTTTTGGTGGTGTGCAGTAATAGAACAAGGAACAATGGATACAAACTTGAACATAGAAGGTTTCAGCTCAACATGAGGAGAAACTTCTTTATAGTGAGGGTGACAGAGGACTGGAGCAGGCTCCCCAGAGAGGTTGTGGAGCCTCCTTCTCTGGAGACTTTCAAAATCCACCTGGATGCATTCCTGTGCAGACTACTCTGGGAGATCCTGCTCTGGCAGGGGGGTTCGACTCGATGTTCTCTGGAGGTTCCTGCCAACCTCTAACATTCTGTGATTCTGTGAATGTCATGCAGAGACACCAGCCCAATCAAAACACCCTTTCCTAGTCCTCTCTAGTCCTGGTAGATTGAATCTGAGTGTGTAATATATCACAATTAAATCCTTTTCTGTTAATAATTTCATGACAAAGAGTCAGTGGTACATTGTAGGCTAAAGGGTAGGACACTGACAGTTGCTGTCATGGGTTTGCTAAGTAGGAAATCAGGAAATTGCCAGACCTCCCTTCTTCCATGTCTCTCCAATGCACAGGGGACAGAGAAGAGGTATCTTTTTCCCATGGAAAAAAAACCCCTTAAATTCTAAACTACCTCCTACACTTTCCTGTGAGTTCAAACTCCAAGTGCATCCTGACCAGCTCTTGGCTCCTCACTGTCAACGCAGAAATCTGCAGCACATTAAGAAAGCACAAGTTGAGGACAGCCCAAAGTAAAGTGACTTAAAATTATGACAAATATCAAAGGAATATTATTTTAAGTCAATAAATCCATTCTCTTTTCCTTCAAGGCTTTAGGAGAGTTTCCATCCTGAGATGCAAGAGAAAAAGGAGGAAAAGCCAGTGGGAGGTTACACTGAAATATGATGCACCTTGGTTTGAGCATTCAAGGTCTTCTCTTCAAAATGTGAGAGAAAAAAAGTCAAATAAACATAAAAATACATCACATCCAGCATAAAGACATATCACATCAGTCAATCTCTATTTCAGGAAGTGATGCAAATGAAGGCTGCAGCCAAGTGTGCCTCTCAGAAATCCTCTGCCACCCGCAGCGTTGTGCAACTTTCCTTTCGCATGAAGCATGGTTGGGCTCTAGCTGCTGTTAGCACCAGATAATTGTCCCCTCTGTAACCTCACTGCAAGTTAAAAAAACAACAAGCAGATGAGGTTATTTTGCTCCCTCTGCAAAAGTGGGTCTGATTCATGTCCTTCTACAAAGCCTTCTGAGAGCAGAAATGGGGTCCTGCATTTCTGACAGGAAACTCATCTGCCCCACGTCCCACCCTGGGAAGGCTGGTTGGCTTGATGGCTGAGTGTGTTTTGGTTCTTGCCCCTCTTGCACCACTGGGGCCTTGCTAATTTCAGCTTTACTGGGTTTTGTTTCATTTCTTGTATTTTTCTTGCCCATCAGCTACTTTTTCTTTTTGTTCCTTTCTAGTCACACTTTCCAGAACTGAATAAATGAGAAAAATGTAAGATCAGGTGGCAAAATTCAACACTTGACAGCTACTTTTAGAGCAGCCCTGAAGAAAAGGATTTGGGGGTGCTGGTGGAGGAGAAGCTCAACATGAGGCACCAGTGTGCACTTGCAGCCCAGAGAGCCAAGCAGAGCCTGGGCTGCAGCAAGAGAAGTGTGGCCAGCAGGGCAAGGGAGGGGATTCTCCCACTCTGCTCCGCTCTGCTGAGACCACACCTGGAGTACTGTGTCCAGTTCTGGAGCCTCTGTTACAGGAAGGATCTGGAGGTGCTGGAAGGTGTCCAGAGAAGGCCATGAGGATGAGCAGAGGGCTGGAGCTGCTCTGCTCTGGAGACAGATTGAGAGAGTTGGGGCTGTTCAGTCTGGAGAAGAGAAGGCTCTGAGGTGACCTTCCAGTATCTGAAGGGGGCTACAAGAAAGCTGGGGAGGGACTTTTGAGGGTGTCAGGGAATGATGGGACTGGGGGAATGGAGAAAAACTAGAAATGGGGAGATTCAGATTGGATGTTAGGAAGAAGTTTTACACCATGAGGGTGGTGAGTAGTTTTTGCAGCCAGGCTGGATGTGGCTGTAAGCAACCTGCTGTAGTGTGAGGTGTCCCTGCCCATGGCAGGGGGGTTGGAGCTGGCTGATTCTTGAGGTCCCATCCAACCCTGACAATTCTGTGGTAACACTGGTGCAAGGATCACAGCTGATAAATGACTATGCCACATCCTTTTTCATTTGTCTGACAGCAGAGTTAGGTTTTACACACTGAGCATCCCGCTGCCTTACCTCAAACTCAATGCTTTCTGTGCATATCTCCACAGGCCTCTTCCCAGTAGAGCAACATCTGCCTCACCCATTGCACAAGCAAAGTGGGGATAGGAGGCAGCACATTATTTGGCACTACTTATGCTGCCTTCAGGACATTCAGTTGTGCTCTTCGGTTGCCCTGCTCCTGTGAGGCCACAGCTTCCCAGCGCGGCTGTAGAAACGGTTCCTCTGCTGTTGCTTTCTTGCTCTGTGAGCAGGGCTGGTGGCAGGAAGCCACAACTGCTCCCTGTGTTTATCTCTCCCCATCTCACAGCCCTGACACAGTGAGTCTATTTGGATAGCAAGAAGCTGTGGTAACTAAGCAGCCGCAAAACCTACAAGGGACATTTCCCAGCTACTTGCACTGCTAACAGTAAGTGCAAAACAAGCCCTGTGCACCAGAACAAGGATATTTTTTAATGTGAACGGAGAAGAAAAGGAATAGCAGGTTTTGTGGGGGTGCTTTGCTTACATAACCTTAAACTAAATGTTCCTGCTTTAGAATAAAACCTCTTCTTCTTCTTCCTAGAGACCGCTTGCACTGACAAGGAGATTAGCAATAACTTCATATGCTAGTTTCAGTCTCCATGCTACTCATCTCCAGCCTTTCTGTGGGTGCTTCAGAGGCTGCACAACCCATGTCCCTTCTTTCTCTGTAGAAAGTAGCTCCCATTTCCTCAGGGGATAACAAAATGCCTGCCTTTATGAAAAAGCCAGATCCACTTAACCCTTTCCTGGCATATTTAACACCTGGCCTTCAGAAGAGGCATTTCAAGCGAATACTACCAGATAGCTAGGGAAAACATTCAAAGGGTTAGGTTTAAAGTGCAGTCACCAAACCCAGACCTCAGCTTTCCCAAAGAAGGTAGTGCTCAGATCTAGGACTTCAGTTCAAGGTCTTCTGGGGGCCAGAAGCAGACTCATCGAGTGTAGATCAGTACCAGCATTGCTCCCTGACCTGCCTCCTGTGCTCAGACTACTGCTGCTATTTTCATGTTTTAAAGAAACAATGATAGTGACCACAACATTCTCTGATGTAGACTAACAAAATGGTGATAAGATTGCAAGCAGAAAAGCTATTCCTCTCTTTCCAGTTGGGCTAACAGGAGCAAAGACAAAATTCACCTCAGCAGTGCTGCTGAAAACATCATTACAAATGTCAGGAGGGTTTCTGCTCATACACAGCTTAAAGGTTTTGATGGGATCAGGTTCCAATTTTTATGCCTCAAGCACTATTACCTTCAGTGGACTTGCATTATAAACAAAGAAAAGTACATTCTGAAGAAGCAGCAGTGCCTGCATTCCTACAAAGTAAACTCTACCTAAATGCTGTGCACGTCTGTCCTCTGGACATGGTGCAGCCAGCACAGCCCAGCTGGGCCAGAGGTGATGCTCAGCCTTTCTGCACAGGCTGATCTGAGGAGCTGTTTGTGCATCCTTACTTGTTTCAGCTGATGGGCAAGATTTCGTGGTGCATTCTGGCTGCCTTTTAGGGCTTCAGGGATGCAAAGCAGTCATAAAGTTTAATTGCTCAATTAAGCAGTTACTTTGCTTGCTGGAGTGCCAAAAACCTCCAAAAACCTCCTTTTTTCTTTTTTTTTTTTTTTTTTTGAGTGGGGAATATCAGTAAAATGTGAGCTAAGGTAGCAGAGGTGGTTATAGCTTTGTACCAGAAGATGTGTTTCAGTGTTGTGGAAGGAGCTGCAAGTATGAACCCTAACCCCTCCTGTTCTCTTTACAAGATGGTAGAGAGTGCCCTGAATGTGCAAGTAAAGCCGGCCCAGCCAGGGCTCTCCTGGGGCTGGGAGATAAAGGGGGAAACACAGTGGCTGGGGCTTCCTGCTGCTTCCCTGGGGCAGTGAAAAATGCAGGGGAAAGCAAAACAACAACAAAAAGAGGCATAAAAGCAAATGGAAGAATCTCAACTTTAATGAGGAGTGGAGTTCAGTGCAGGCAGTTGAAGGTGAGGGCTCAGCCCAGCTGACCCTGCACCTCTGCCTCTCACCACCTGCCAGGTCCCTTGGGCAGCCCCCCAGCTTTCCTCCTCACCCACCACTGGCGAGTTCCTGTTTCTTTTCAAGCCTCTTGGTTGTGGGCTGAAGCCGGAAGCCTGTGCCCAGGCAGAGGTGACAGCAAACACTTCAGGCTGGTGGAGGCCCCTAGAGACCATTTCACTGCAAGGGAATACAACGGTTATGGCAGCAAGCATCTCAGTGTGCAAGGAAACTGCCTGATGACTCCCAGGTTAATATTCTTTTCATTTAACAAAGCAATTTGCTGACTGGCTGGAACAGTGCTTCTCATACAGCCAGCTGCAGCTATCAGAGAAGCTGTGGGAGAGTACAAAAGGACTGAAACTCACAGCAAGTTAATCAATTCCCAATATTTTTGTATGGAAAATTGACAGCTTAAGGCAGGAAGTACTTTTGGTTGGTAAGCATGCCGTGACCACGGGCTTGCAGGACTTTCACAGAAACAGACAAACAGAAAAGAAAGCGACATTTGCCAAAGGAAAAGGATAAAAAATGAGGTGACAGACCCCATCCCTGGCTCCCAGCTCAGCCCCCAGGGGATGCTGTCTTTTCTGGGAGGCATTGCTTGCATGTGGGGTGACCCTCAGCTCCTGGCTCATCCCACCTCGAGGAGCAGCCCCTCTCCTCCTGCTCCCTGACAAAGTTAGCCTGAAAAGTGTTGGTTGGTTGGTTGTTGTTGTTGGTTTCTTGAATAGTGTGTCAAAATGTATTACAACATTTTTCTCAAGCATTATTTTTGAGTTAGGGAAAATCAGTTAAATCAGCTGATTTCTAGTCATTTGTTAGTAGGGATGGGTAAAAACACTTCAGTTTACCTCATCTGCTAGGTAATGATGGGGCTTGAAGTGCAGTTTTCACTCTGTGATGCTGGGATAGCTAAGGGAGCTTTAGCACCCACCTCTGTGGAAGCTGGCAGGACTGCTGATCTGCTGTGATTCTCCCCTTCCATGTCCCAAGAGCACTCACAGGGCTGCACACTGGCCTGGTCTCACCCTCCCTATCCTCTCCCACCCACATGCACTGAGTCTGTTCCAGGCTTGTCACAATCCTCTGATAAAGTAAAGAGAGACAGAGGGATGAAGGATAATGAGTGAGTTAGCAAGGAGGGGAGAGATGTAAGGAATACATTTGTGGAGTGGGAAAGGGGTGAACAGAACACCGACTGAAGCAAAATATCCTACTGCAGTTTTCAGTTGTGTTTGAGAACGCCTTCAGTAAGCATCTAATTCTACAGGACCCCAAAGAGATGACAGAAGCTGCAAAGGTCATTTTAAGTTAACTGATTTCAAATCTAGCTCAAATTAGAAGGGCTGGAGGCTTGATCACTGGAGAGTTATGCAATTCACATGTGACACAACCAGTTGGTCCTCGCAGTGCTGTTTGAGCGATATGAGCTGGCACTGTAAAAGGAACAAACCCTGTCTGACCCAACCCCTTTGTACCCTCTGCCTCCTCTTTCCTCTGAAGAGGTAATACAGGAATGGTAGAAAGAAAGTGCAAGAAAGTGCATTTCAAAATGACTTTCTCATTCTGAGAACAGCCCATAAAGTTGATGTTTCTTTTGGATGCTTGGGAAAGAATCACTGCATGTATTCTTTAGAGCAGACAGAACATACCACATATATTCTTTAGAGCAGGCTTGGTCTTAGAAAGAAGTTCTTCCCAGAAAGAGAGATTGCCCATTGGAATGGGCTGCCCAGGGTGGTGGTGGGGTCAGTGTCCCTGGAGGTGTTTAAGAAGAGACTGAATGAGGCACTTAGTGCCATGGTCTGGTTGATTAGTTAGGGCTGGGTGATCAGTTGGACTTGATGATCTTGGAGGTTTCTTCCAACCTGGTTGATTCTGTGATTCTGTGATACACAGTTTGGACCAGAGCACCTCCTGGACAGTTGTCACATTGTTTCTTAGAGGTATATGCTGATAAAGTTTGAAATCCAAACAGGCAGCCTAGGGACCTTAAATCCAGCAGGAACCTAGGGACTTCAGATAAAACGGGCATTGCAAACTTTGATGCTGCTTCATATGCAAGGTTTCAGTTGCTGCAGTGTCCAAATGGCCACATTTTGAGAGAAATCAGTAAAGGTACTGAATTAAATCAGGAAAAATGATGGAGGCTGTACAGCTTCTGATGCTGAAGGCAAGAGCTCTGTGCATGCTCTGTCAGAACTATTGGTTAGTTTGTTTAAGCGTCTGCATTCAGAGGATTGGATAATTGCAGAGAGGAGATTCATGCATGCAAAGGTTGAGGTGACACAGAGAAAAGATGCTTTTCTTTTTTTCTCTTTCCACAAACTGTGCTTTGACTGTGCTGTTGAAAGGCAATTACCCTCTCAAGCACATATGAGGTTGTGATTAACTGAAAAAATATTCAAAATGATCACAGAAAGTTAAGGGTTGGAAAGGACCTCTGGAGACCATTGAGTCCAACCCCCCTGCCAGAACAGGACCATAGAATCCAGCACAGGTCACACAGGAATGCATCCAGATGGGGCTTGAAAGTCTCCAGAGAAGGAGACTCCACAACCTCTCTGGGCAGCCTGTTCCAGTGCTCTGTGAGCCTCACAGTGAAGAAGTTCCTCCTCATGTTGAAGTGGAACCTCCTGTGCTGGAGTTTCTCTCCATTGCCCCTTGTCCTATCCCAGGGTGCAAGTGAGCAGAGCCTGTCCCCTTCCTCCTGGCCCCCAGCCCTCAGATATTTATAAACATTTATTGAATCCCCTCTCAGTCTTCTCCTGTCCAGACTAAGCAGCCCCAGGGCTCTCAGCCTCTCCTCATCAGGCAGTGTTCCAGTCCCTTCAGCATCCTGATAGCCCTCCCTTAGACTCTCCCTGTCCCTCTTCACCTGGGGAGCCCCAGCACTGGATGCAATATTCCAGGTGAGGTCTCACCAGGGCAGAGTAGAGGGGGAGTGATTAAAATAATTTCTATTACATGTGAACTGTCTGAATGACCTTTTGAAATTTAAAACAATATGGAAAATCTCAAGTGCTCTATTATTTCAATTAAAAAGGTATAAACATGACATTCAAATCAAACTCCAGCAGATCTGAAACCTGCCTATGGGTTAAAAAAAAGCACCCAACTATTTATATCAGCTCTATATGATGTGGCCAAACCATGTAATTATAATTAAACTGATTTGGGCATGACAGGAGATTGTGAAAAGCTGTGTTGATGACTTATCTATCTAAAAAGGCACTGACTATGTAGTGGAATTACATGGTGGAGATTATATGGGACTGTTTTTTGTCAAAATACTTTAATTCTTAAAATAAATGACTAGTAACTGACTCCAGAATGCAGCATAAACAGACTTGAAGTGCTTTTAAATCCAACCTTAAAAAAAAAGAAAACAAAGAAAGGAAAAGAAAAGAAAAGAAAAGAAAAGAAAAGAAAAGAAAAGAAAAGAAAAGAAAAGAAAAGAAAAGAAAAGAAAAGAAAAGAAAAGAAAAGAAAAGAAAA
>VXBD01003446.1:50506-92350 GCA_013399975.1 Indicator maculatus
AGGAAAGGAAAGGAAAGGAAAGGAAAGGAAAGGAAAGGAAAGGAAAGGAAAGGAAAGGAAAGGAAAGGAAAGGAAAGGAAAGGAAAGGAAAGGAAAGAGAAAATGAGAGAAGTGTTTATGTACCAGTTGAGAGTGTTTTTAAATCCAATGGAATGCATTCTTTCAGTCCTTAATACTCTGCAGCACTTGTCCCAAGCACAACCCTGGCCTCTCTGTGGGATACCTGACCTGTTTGCTATGTACCTGATGTATTTGTCAGAGCTGAGAGGGCTACTCCCCCTGACAGAGAGCATGCTAGATGGAAATGTCCTAAAGGCTTCCAGTGATAATGAACAGAAGTCCTAGTTTCAAAAGTCAGAGATTCCTTAGAAGGTCCAACCTAATTAACTTCAAATTAGATATAGACTATGAATCCCAGGCAACAGTGACAGGAGGAGAGGACACAGTCTCGAGCTGCACCAGGGGAAGTTTGGGCTGGATGTGAGGAAGAAATTCTTCACAGGCAGAGATTGGCCGTTGGGATGTGCTGCCCAGGGAGGTGGTGGAGTCACCATCCCTGAAGTGTTCAAAACCAGACTGGATGAGGCACTTAGTGCCATGGGTTAGTTGGTTAGATGGTGTTGGGTCTCTGAGGTCTTTTCCAACCTGGTTGATTCTGTGATTCTGTGATTCTGTAATCTATGTCATTCTGCAAATAGAACTCAGGCTCCTAAGTGACTTAAAGGCAGAGGGTTTGTATTCCTTTGGGAGTGAGGCACCTAGATGCCATATACATCCTCTACATGGGTGTTTATTTCTTCCCCTCTACTCAGCTCTGGTGAGACCCCACCTGGAGCACTGCATTCAGTTCTGGAGCCCCTATTGCAAGAGGGTTATGGACATGCTGGAAGGTGTCCAGAGAAGGGCCATGAGGATGAGCAGAGGGCTGGAGCACCTCTCCTATGAGGACAGACTGAGAGAGTTGGGGCTGTTCAGTCTGGAGAAGAGAAGGCTCCCAGGTGACCTTCTGGTGGCTTTCCAGTATCTGAAGGAGGCTACAAGAAAGCTGGGGAGGGACTTTTTAGGATCTCAGGTAGTGATGGGCCTAGGGGGAATGGAATAAAGCTGGAAGTGGGAAGATTCAGGCTGGACATGAGGAAGAAGTTCTTCCCCATGAGAGTGGTGAGAGCCTGGAATGGGTTGTCCAGGGAGGTGGTTGAGGCCCCATCCCTGGAGGTGTTTGCAGCCAGGCTGGATGAGGCTCTGGGCAGGCTGCTGTAGTGTGAGGTGCCCCTGGCCATGGCAGGGGGATTGGAGCTGGCTGCTCCTTGTGGTCCCTCCCAACCCTGACTGATTCTACGATTCTATGATTTTTGAAACCTAGGGCTCATTTCTCATCTAACTACTGATTTCTAAATTTGTATTTCCATACTTACTCTCCAAACTCTTTCCTTTGACAAGACTTTGCAAGCTTGCATTGAGTGTCTTGCACTTGCAATGCTCAGCATCACAGAATCATTTAAGTTGAAAGAGTCCTCTAAGATCATTGTCCAACAATTAACCTAACACTGCCACCTCTAAACCATGTCCCTAAGTGCCACATCTACATGCCTCTTAAATAGCTTCAGGAATGATGACTTTGGCTGCACTTCCATGGGCAGACTGCTCCAATGTTTAACCCTTCTGGTGAAGAAGTTTTACCTAGTATCCAGCCTAAACATGCCCTAGAGCAACTTGAGTCCATTTCCTGTTGTCCTATCAGAGACCACCCTCCACCTTACCACAACCTCCTTTCAGGCAGGTCCTAAAGAGTGAAAGGAGTCTCCCCTCAGCCTCTTTCTCCAGGCTAAACAGCCCCAGTTCTCTCAGCTGCACCTCCTAAGATTTGTTTTCTAGATGCTTCACCAGCTTCACTGCTTTTCTATGGATGAGCTCCAGCACCTCAATGTCTTTCTTGAAGTGAGGGCCCCTAAACTGAACACAGTGTTCAAGATGCAACACAAAATTTGAGGTGTGATGATGATCACTGTGGGAGGATAACTGCTCGTTGTTCTGAGCAATAGATGTTTGCTGCTAAATGGCTGCTACACAATAATTTTATTCCTCACAAAGAAAACATGCTAAACTTGAGCTGCAGCAAGAGGAATGTGGCCAGCAGGGAGAAGGAGGTGATTCTCCCCCTCTACTCTAGTCTGCTGAGACCCCACCTGGAGTACTGCATCCAGTTCTGGAACTCCTGTTACAAGAAGGATCTGGAGGTGCTGGAAGGTGTCCAGAGAAAGGCCATGAGGATGAGCAGAGGGCTGGAGCTGCTCTGCTATGGAGACAGACTGAGAGAGTTGGGGCTGTACAGTCTGGAGAAGAGAAGGCTCCCAGGAGACCTTCTTGTGGCCTTCCAGGATCTGAAGAGGACTACAAGAAACCTGGGAAGGGACTTTTTAGGGTGTCAGGGAGTGATAGGAGTGGGAGGGGATGGAGCAAAACTAGAAGTGGGGAGATTCAGATTGGATGTCAGGAAGAAGTTCTTCCCCATGAGGGTGGTGAGACACTGGCACAGGTTGCCCAGGGAGGTGGTGGAAGCCTCATCCCTGGAGGTTTTTGCAGCCAGGCTGGATGTGGCTGTGAGCAACCTGCTGGAGTGTGAGGTGTCCCTGCCCATGGCAGAGGGGTTGGAACTGGATGGTCCTTGAGGTCCCTTCCAACCCTGACAATTCTGTGATTCCCATGGAGCCTGAGGCAGTATCTGACATGCAGAAAGGAAACAACATCCAAGATGCCCATTACAGTAAGAAGGATCCTGTACAAAGCATGCATATCTCAGGCTGGCAGAGCTGTCTTGCTTTGGCAAGACATGATTATTATTTTTCCAGTGTCCATTCAATCTCTGTATCAGAGGAAAATTCTATTTAATTTCTTCTACAGTTTGGGTCTCCTGCTCTGTAAGGCAACTCTAACTTCTGTGTCAGTGTGCTCAGTGTTCTGTTGTTTGCTTTTTTGTTTTCCCAACTCAGTATTCTCTCCTCTTGAGCTGTTTGTGCATTATTCTTCATTTTGCTTGCCATGGAATCAAAGAAGCATTTTTTTTACTTTAAACAATCCATCTTTTGCTGTAGTTCCTAGGTGTAAAGCTTCTGCTCTGATTTCTATGATATTTATTTTGGAAAGATATTGCTTCACAGGGAAGATCCTGAGGTGATCATTCTGACACTTCTGCTACCAGTGAAAGCTTTTATCTGCTCTGTGTCTTGTGAATTGCTGTAGCTCTACTGAGCAGTCATAACCCTTAAAAACCACTCTTTATAAAACCAGGAGCTGAACAAGTGTATGGCTAAGATCAAATTTTCAGCAAAACTGACATTTGGATGGAATGTAAACAGGAAGAGGTTGAAGAGGTATTTAGGATTTAGGTGTGATACTTCAGGGGGAAAAAAAATGGATTTTTAAACTACAGTAAAAAAGTGTGAGGTGTCCCTGCCCATGGCAGAGGGGGTGGAACTAGATGATCCTTCCAACCCTGACTGCTTCTATGGTTCTATGATTCTAAGAAAGCAATCAAAGCAATTTATTTTGCATCTTAGAAATCTTCTAAGCACAATACATGTGTCACTAGGGCACACCTACAGTAAGACTGTAGAAATATACTTTCCAGAAATACTTTTTTCTAAGATCAACAAGAGAAACAAAAATAATAATAGCTTGGGTCAAAAGCTTGTGGAAAATTATGAAATAAACACTGAAAAAGAGTTATAACCTTAAAGATGATAAACTGCTATGATTGTTGCTGGAGGCTACTGCCTGGGTAGAAGCTAGTGTATGTTTTTTAGCCTAAGATGTTGGTTTGCATCAAAATAATCAGGAATCCACCTACCCAAATCTGACATTCTGACAGAGAACTTACCTCCTCCACCCCACCCCAGGATGGGGCAGCAGTTTCTTGGAGTGGCTGAAGCACTGTTGAATGAGATGACAATGCACAAAACAGGGCACTTCATGGGACCTTGAGATTTTAACAGGTTTTAATGAAACAGCTTTTAAAAGAGAAGGAATAGGCAGTGTGAGTGCATTTTATAGCCAAGACAAATGTACTTGCCTGGTTTGCAGTAAAAGTAAAAACAAAGGGCCCTGAAGAAAAGGCCTTGGGGGTGCTGGTGGAGGAGAAGCTCAACAGGAGCCAGCAGTGAGCACTTGCAGCCCAGAGAGCCAAGCAGAGCCTGGGCTGCAGCAAGAGAAGTGTGGCCAGCAGGGCCAGGGAGGGGATTCTCCCCCTCTGCTCCACTCTGCTGAGACCACACCTGCAGTACTGTTTCCAGTTCTAGAGTTCCTATTACAAGAAAGGTCTGGAGGTACTGGAAGGTGTCCAGAGAAGGGCCATGAGGATGAGCAGAGGGCTGGAGCTGCTCTGCTATGGAGACAGACTGAGAGAGTTGGGGCTGTTCAGTTTGGAGAAGAGAAGGCTCCCAGGAGACCTTCTTGTGGCTCTGCAGTATCTGAAAGGGGGCTACAAGAAATCTGGGGAGGGACTTTTGAGGGTGTCAGGGAATGATAGGACTGGGGGGAATGGAGCAAAACTAAAAGTGGGGAGATTCAGTTTGGGCGTTAGGAAGAAATTCTTCCCCATGAGGCTGGTGAGACAGTGGAAGAGGTTGCCCAGGGAGGTGGTGGAAGCCTCATCCCTGGAGGTTTTTGCAGCCAGGCTGGATGTGGCTGTGAGCAACCTGCTGGAGTGTGAGGTGTCCCTGCCAATGGCAGGGGGGTTGGAACTTGATGACCCTTGAGGTCCCTTCCAACCCTGACAATGCTGAGATTCGGTGAGTTAACTCAGTGTGGTTAACTTCAAACTGAACAGGAGAGTTAGTTCCCAGATGGCTTGCTTACTTTATCACTGATTAACCCCTGTGTTACATTTCATCTTCCTTAGCAAGGCCTTAGCAATTCTTCTGAGCAAGGACTCTACTCTCCCTGTGCAGTTTCACGACCCATGAACAAAAGCTGCTCATAGCCCTCGCTAAAGCCTTTGGATGCTCCTGGGGTCAAAAGAAGAAACACCAAGTGGAAAAGCAGCCAACAAGCATCCCCATGATGTAATGCTGATGATCTTTCTATTGAAAGGACAATAAGACTCATAGATGAGAATTTCATTTGCACAAATGTTGCAGCCTGTCAGCATAGGACATGTATAAAATTCTTTGCATGCAAACTCTTCTCTGGAAGAACAAAGTACCTCACTAAAGGCGAACTTTGTCTGCATAAATAAAACCATCTGGTTTGCTGTCTAACCATCTGGTTTGTCTAAAGTTTATAGTCTCCTGAGTGCTGTTCACAGGCCCACATATGATCAAGCCTCCACAGACATTTTTATTTGGTAAAAACTTTCCCACAGCACTTGATTTTTTTCTATGTTTTTGATCTTGGGAAAAAAAAAAAAAGTCATTTTAATACGTGTGTTGTAATACTGCATGTGCTTGTGTTTCTGTGAACTGCAGGCAGACCTCCTAGTGGGCAGATATGAGGGGTTAGATTCTCTGGGGAACAGTGGAGGAAAGAATTACAAAAGAGCCACTTGGAGATACCAGACCCTATGACTTCTTTACCACAGTTCCTAAACAAAAAGGCAAGGTGAAGGCAGACAGCTCACTTTAAAATGCATCAGTGAGTACCATCCAACAAGGTACTGAGAACTGACCTCTCTCTCAGTTCAAGACCTACAGCTGGAAACAGGTAACAACCACTTAGCCAACCCTACACCAGACAGGCACTCTCCTGGGTTCAACAGTTCCATGATTCCTGGCACCATGCAAGTATCCTGATAACCCAGCTGTATTCAGGCCTGTGTGAATAAACTGTATTATTATTATTATTATTATTATTTTCCCTTCTTGCTACAAGCTGGACAGTCACTATGCTTCTGCTCATTCCCTGTGCTTCATAAACACAAGATTGTCCACCCAAAGCTCTTACAAAGCCTTGCCTAAAGGGTTGATTCTCCTTCAGAGTTCAACTGCTCCAGTTTCTGGAGAAAAAGCCTCAGTTCTCTAGTAGCTCTGTAAGTATATAGCAGTTCATGAGCTCTGATACTTCTGCCTTAGCTGTCCTCATACAAGAGGCAATGGAAAATGTTTCACTTGAAACAACAAACAGATTCAAAATCAGAAATAGAAATGACCTCAGTAGAGATGAATATAACTTCACAGCAACCCACCTCTTTCTGCTGTAAGCCATGATTGATGCTTCAGCAAATTAAGAGTGTGCATCACTACCGTTCTGTTTCTGCAGTCAAGAACAGTAACTGCACCTTTTCAGCTACCTAGAGGATAGCAGCTTTCTCTCTGTGTGACATCCAAAGTGAGATTTAAAGAGAAATGTAGACCTATGGAGCTCAATGTTGTATTTGTAACCTGGCCACCACTAGACCAACAGGGACCAACAGCCTGTATGCTAAACGTGCCAAACAGGTGTCCGTTTTGATGCTCGCTCTCCCCCAGATTTCTTTAACATAGAGAAGTAGAAAGGATCCCAACAGGCCTGCAGAAGCTAACTCCTCTCTCTGTAGAAGAGTTGAGAGAGGGCAGCTGGATCCCACTGGACCCTGCTGTGTTCTTTCTAAAAAAAGGGAACTAAACCAAGCTGTAGCCTCCAGGGGCAGCAAAATACAGCAGGAAGCTTGGAGATGCTGTTCTGCTCTAAAAAAAATAAACATCTTCTTGTACATGATTCTATTTACTTGTTAGTTTATTTCTGTAGCTGTGGGTACTGGGTTGTTTTCCAGTCAGCTTCTTACAGTTTTGATTCCTGTTGACACCCACATACATACTTCAGAGCACCTTCTGTGGATGCACAGAAAAGAGTTTTGAGTCATTCTAATTTGCTGTCAATAAATTACACCAAAGCCTTGCAGGCTGCACAGGAGGTCGAACACAGATGAAGTCATATTTCAAATCCAGAGGGTGGTGCTCAATGGCTTGAAGTCCAGATGGAGAGCAGTGACAAGTGGTGTCTTGTACTTGTCTGTACTAGGACCTGTGCTGTTTAGTATTTTTACCAATGCTATCAACAGTGAGATTGAGTGCACCATCAGCAAGTGTGCAGATGACATCAAGCTGAGTGGTGCTGTTGATACACCAGAGGGACAGGATGGCATCCAGAGGGACCTGGACAAGCTGCAGAGGTGTGACCAAGTGAACATCATGAGGTTCAACAAGAGCAAGTGCAGGGTTCTGCACCTGGGCTGGAACAATCCTCACTATCAGTACAGACTGGGGGATCTGCATTGCCAGCAGAGCCAGAGAGGTGATTCTGCCACTTGGCTCTGCTCTGCTGAGACCTCACCTGGAGTGCTGCATCCAGCTCTGGAGCCCTCAACACAGGAAGGACATGGACCTGATGGAGAGGGTCCAGAGGAGGGACATGAGATTGATCAAGGGGTTGGAGCAGCTCTGCTTCAACAGGCTGAGGGAGCTGTTGGGGGGGGTTCAGCCTGGAGAAGAGAAGGCTCCAGGGAGACCTAAGAGCAGCCTGCCAGTACCTGAAGGGGGCTACAGGAAGGCTGCAGAGAGACTGCAAAGGCCTGCAGGGACAGGATGAGGGACAATGGCTTCAAACTAGAGAAGGGCAGAATGAGATTGGATGTTAGGAACCAGTCCTTTACTATGAGGATGGTGGATCACTGGAACAGGTTGTCCAGGGAAGTGGTTGGGACCCCATCCCTGGAGGTTATTTATAGGGAGACTTGACAGGGCCATGGGCAACCTGATCCAATTGAGGCTGCCCCTGCTGACTGCAGAGGGCCTTGGACTAGATGACCTTCGGAGGTCCCTTCCAACCCAGACCATTCTCTGATTCTGTGATTTTCAAGTTTTGTCCTTTTAATAGACAGTTCATACACTACCACTTTCCAGCTAAACTATGTTAACTGATAATATGAATTTCCAGACATTGCAACTAGGACCAATGCTGTAAATTTAAGGGACAACATTTTTCAGGTTCCAGAAACAAGTCAGGTACCAGAGCTAAAACACTGAGCCTTAATGTCTGTCTGTTCATATTCAAGAGGGGCTTTGCATTTCTTTTGTTTATTGTACTGAAAGAGCAATCCTATTCATTCACAACTCAGTCAAGTCAAGACAATTGTTAATTGTGATTTCTCCCAAGCAGCAGTGCTAAGAGTGGGTTCTGAGTAACCTATTGTACTGCTAATTATTTTCATACAAGGAGTTTGATGTGAATGTGCCTATTGCAGTGACTATTTGTAACTCACACATTCATTTGTGTTTGCAATCACAGAATTAACCAGGTTGGAAAAGACCTTTGAGATTATTAAGTCCAACCTATCATCACCCAACACCATCTAAGCAACTAAACCATGACACTGAGTGCCTCACCCAGTCTTATTTTAAACACCTCCAGGGATGGGGACTCCACCACCTCCCTGGGCAGCACATTCCAATGGCCAATCTCCCTGTCTGGGAAGAATTTCTTCCTAACACCCAGCCTAAACCTCCCCTGGTGCAGCTTGAGACTGTGTCCTCTCCTTCTGTCACTGGTTGCCTGGGAGAAGAGACCAACCCCCACCTGGCTACAACCTCCCTTCAGGTAGTTGTAGAGGATCTCCCCTGAGCCTCCTCTTCTCCAGGCTAAACCCCAGCTCCCCATAGGGCAAAACAACAAAGCAAGCTACAAAGTGCAGGGTGGAAAGCCTCATGTTAAATCCTGTGCAACATCCAGCACAGCCTGTGTACATCCAACAATGCCACACCACCCATGCCACATCTTGGGTGGAAGCCACAAACAATCTCAGTGTGAAATGAACATTTAGCACCTGCAAATGAGAGTTAGTATTCATATCCATATCCTTAAATTCCAGATCTTACACTTACAGAGCTTTCTTAGAGAAGGATGATTAAATCCCAAATTTTGTTTTAGATTTTGATTTTTTTTTTTAGGAAAAAAAATATATTAATAAGAAAATCTGGTGTGATTCTTGTTTGTTTTCAGAACATATTTCCAAGAGCTGGGAAGATTTGTTTTCTGGCATGCATCAAACATTTTTCCATTGCTCACAGCATTCTTGCACTAATTGAGTTTAGAAAACTCTTCAGCTGCTGCCTGGCTGAAGATGCTCTGTGAAAAGTGAGCACCAGAAATTATGAGATCCATTAGCTAATTACACTTCATCATCAAATATGCAGCAGCTGCAAAATGTCAGATGAGAACTATATTGTAGCATCCTAGATCTTTCAGATTGTAAGAGCTACCATTAAAAAAAAGCACATTGGTATCTCCTGAAATACTTCATACTTGTCAGTGAAGGAACTACTCACAGATTTTTTCAAAGGGTATAGATATGTACAAGAAAGAAGCCTTCTGCAAAGGATTGTGATGACTTTGCTGCCTGAAGTTAAAAACTTCAGGGAATATCCTTTGTTTATCCTGACAATATTGGTGGGCAGTGGATTGACACATAGGTTTTGTCCTGCAGCTTTCCATATGCTTTGCACCAGCAGATTTCCTAACAAACAGATACAATGCTGCTCTGATTCTCCTTAGTCCACCTCTGCCCATCTCCTGCCATTCTGCCATTCTCCTCCTGCCCTGCTCTCAGGATGTTAGGGGTTGGAAGGGACCTCTGGAGATCATTGAGTCCAACCCCCCTGCCAGAGCAGGACCAGAGAATCTAGTGCAGGTCACACAGGAATGCATCCAGACAGGGCTGGAAAGTCTCCAGAGAAGGAGACTCCACAAACTCTCTGGGCAGCCTGTTCCAGTGCTCTCTCACCCTCACAGTGGAGAAGTTTCTCCTCATGTTGAGGTGGAACCTCCTGTGCTGGAGTTTCTATCCATTACCCCTTATATCCTATCACAGGATGCAACTGAGCAGAGGCTGTCTCCTTCCTCTTGACCCCCAGCCCTTAGATACTTATAAACATTACTTAAATCCCCTCTCAGTTTTCTCCAGACTAAGCAGCCCCAGGGCTCCCAGCCTCTCCCCATCAGGCAGTGCTCCAGTCCCTTAATTGCCCTCATAGCCCTCTGTTGGACTCCCTCTGTTGGACTCTCTCGAGTAGATCCCTATCTACACAACATTTGTGCTACCCTCACAAAGTGTGGAAACAATTGGGAGATTCTCCTCTGCAGCACTGTACCCTGCTGCCATAGCCCAGCTGCTTCCAGCAAACTGACAGAGAGCAGCAGAGCACGTGTCTGGTCTGTGAGAGGAGAGCAGGTCACAGCTGCATTACACCACAGCCTGCAATGAAGTTAAAGCAGCCACAGTGGAGGAGGTCAAGCAGTGAGAGCCTCTCAATCCCTTAAAGCTTCACTAAACACCCATGTAAAAGATTTAGTAGCTTTAAGATACTTGTTGGCACAAAGATACACAAGAGATCATCTGTGAGTACAAAACAAAATCATTGTGCAACCAAGGACTTGGACTCAAGTAAAATCCAGATAGTTTTCCTCCTGCAAGGAAACAATAAAAATGTCCCATCAGGATGGGTTCAAACCTGATTATTCACTGTTTTGCACATTGTGTAACTCTTCACACTGGTGCAGAGCAAGGCAAAAAAAAAAAAAAGGAAGAAAAAAGGCTGCCAAACAAGTGCCTGACATTCCACAGGTACATTTATTTTACAAACAAACAAACAAAAAGAGAAGTCAAGAGTTTGTAGCTAGTGCTTGAATATCTTACTGACTTATTCTTTTAAAAATCATAAATATGTTATAAAGTATTCTGTGTTCTGTAAAATTAAGTTGGGATCTTTGTTTTCCCCACTCTGGCATCATTATTTTTCTTTTTGTGGTATATGGTGATATGTATGATCTCATTTTGTCTTTCCATGTTACAATCTAATTTCTCAGGTAGGTGGTTTCTAAATGCCTTCTAGCTCCTGTTCTGATTTTTATGATGGAAAGCAAAGGCAATAAGAAGCATGAAGCTTTTATCTTCCAGGCAACACTGTCAATATATGTTTGTTATCTTCTTCTTTTGTCAACAGAAAATGGAAAGATAGCTACATGGAGGTATATCACTGGTTTTATATGCAGGCTGTTCTGGAATGAATGTTTTCAGTTCCAAGAAGAGCACGCAGCAGATGAACGCCCACCCAAGTGAGGCTGAAATTTGAAGGACCTAAGAGGATGCTTCCAAAATGTAAGCTTTAAAGAAACAGACACTGAAAACCCCTTATTTAATGGTGTACTTGGTATTAAACAGAGATCTCCATTAGCAGAGCTCAGATAATGCCCATAAAAAGAACAGATGTAGTTCTGCTTCCTTTCCCTTTTAAAGTGCCCTGAACTTGCAACAAAATTCTATTTCTAATGCTTTACCTTTGGGCTTTAGCTGAACCTTTTGGTGTTAACTGGGTTAATTAGCAACCCCCCTGTCTCTGTTTTTACCTAAAGGTTTTGTAATGTCTAATATTTCAGCTCTGGTGGCTGCTTTCATTATGCAAGTAAAAGATCACAGAATCACAGAAGCTGGAAGAGACCTCAAAAGCTCATCCAGTCCAACCCCCCTGCCAGAGCAGGAGCACCTAGAGCAGATCACACAGGAACACATCCAGGCAGGTCTTGAATAGCTCCAGAGAGAGACTCCACAACCCCCCTGGGCAGCCTCTTCCAGTGTTGTCACCCTCTTCCAGTGTTGTCACCCTCATAGGGAAAAAAAAAAATCCTCATATTTCCATGGAACTTCCTATGCCTCAATTTACACCCATTGCCCCTTGTGCTGGCATTGGGCATCACCCAGCAGAGCCTGGCTCCATCCTCTTGGCACTCAACCTGCATATCTTTATGAACATGAGTGAGGTCACCCCTTAAGTCTCCTCCAAGCTAAAGAGCCCCAGCTTCCTCAGGCTCTCCTCATAAGGAAGCTGTGTGGTGCAGCAGACATGCTGGAGGGAAGGGATGCCATCCAGATGGCCCTGGACACACTGCAGAGCTGGGCCCATGACAACCTCTTGAGGTTCAACAAGACCAAATGCAAGGTCCTGCATCTGGGTGTCAGGTAGTGATAGGACAAGGGGGAATAGAGCAAAACTAGAAATGGGGAGATNCTACTCCAGACAGTGTAGAGAGGGAAGAAAACCTGTCTCAAACCTACTAGCCACAGCCCCTCTAATCCACCCCAGCATAGCACTGGCCTTCTTGGCCCTAAGAGCACATTCCTGGCTTATGGTCATGATGTCTCTTACATGGAGGCACCTATATTCACCAAATATGTACAACCTAAACAGGCTTTGTAATTTCCATCCTTCTGTGAAAACTAATTAAAACTGACCAACAAGCTGTCAACCTGATGCTAGGGGAAGAGTGGATGACAGACGTGTGACTGCATAAACACTGTTCCTTAGGAAACAGCCTTAAATAAAATCAAATCAAATCACTTTTCAGGTCACATGCTCAAGCTTTGTACAACTGGGGGTTTGAGATGTGCCAAATCTTACATGTTCTGCACAGCACTATTCACTTGAATAGAACTAATCACTCAAATTGCATAAAGCTAAGTGCTTGTTTAAACCCTCACATGACTGATGACTAATGTTCAGTATTTAAAACCCTGTCCAAAGACAAAGGAACCAATTGTTTCAGTTGAGCAGTCAACTTTCCAATTAATCATAGTAATTTAAATCTTGATTGCTTATACTATTTCAGCAGTGTGGCCTTCTTTCATCAACAGATTCTACTTCTGTCCTTTTGAAAAAATTTGCATACTAAATACCAAGTCTTAGAAGTATTTTCAGTCTGAAAGCGACTTAAATTCCATGTTTTCTGTCAGCTATTAAACAAAGGAAAGCAAAGATAAAAACTCAAGTTCATGGTGCTCTGTGGATGCTCTGAATTGAAGAATTCCTTGATCTCATACATAATTGTTGCTGACTATTTAAGTGGGTATAAAGATTACTTGAATATACTTCCATGTACGATGCTGGAATAAAACATAGGGTTTACAGCTTCACCTTTTCCAGCAGTTTGATTATCAGACTTTAAAAAAAGCTATGTAGTTTGGATGCTTCATCTCGAGGAGGTCCAGAAGTGACTGCAAGCCTCTCAGTAAAGGCATTGCTTTGTACTCTTTACAGCTAAAACTAAGTTGGGTTCTGCTTGTCACTGGGATATCTAACAGAAGGTATGCTACGGTGTCAGTATTAGATGCTTTCTAAGTAACTGAAGAAAAAGCCTCTCGCAGGTTGTGAATCGTCTCCATGCCTCTTAGGAAGTCCTTCAAACTGCTGTCATCCATGGCAGAACTTCGCCTGCCCCATTCTAACCTCACCCGTTTAAGCACGGACTGTGCTTCTCCCAGGGTAACGCGCCGGTCACCTACTGAAGGCGTGCAGGCACCTGGCCTCCTCGGGGCGGCGCTCGGGCTCCCTCCTGGCGGGAGACGGCCGCGTTCCTCCTGCGGAGCCTCGGCAAGCTCCGTATGGGCAGCTTCAAAAGCAGCAGCATTTAGCCAGCATACGAGACTCGGGCGACAGCAGCTGGCTTCCGAAAAGGGGACAACGCCTACTTAGCGTTTATGTAGTCTAACGGGGCACCACCTTTTTACAGTAAAAAAAAAAAAAAGAAAGGTAACGGTGTGCGACGAACGTTAAAAAACCCCAACACCCCAGAATAAACCACAGGGCAAAACGGAGAACGAGGTGGGTGACCCTACACCGCCATGAGGTCGAGGCGCAAAGCTTCTCTACATTCCGCTTAACGCTCCCCAGCGCCTATCCACTCTCTCTGGTCGGCCGCAAGGCCCGGGGGATGCGCATCTCTGCCAGCGTGGATATGCGGCTGACACAGCCACTGCAGAAGGAGCCGGAGCGACAGGCACGGCCCCCACACTGTGCTTCGTCAGCGCCAGGCCGCGCCACGCCACGCCAGGCCTCTCTTCCCCTCCCCGAGGCCCGCGGAAGCCTGAAGGACGGCAGCTAACCGAGGGCGTACACCCTGCCCCTTCGCAGCTCCACGCTGCCGCAAAGCGCGGCCGGATGGGGAAGGGACGTACAAACCTTCTGTCGCACTGCCGGAAGACAGCTTTGCGCTTTACGGCTCGGCTGCCCCTGAGAAGAGGCTAGGAAGCCCCGTTCTGCCTTTTCCTGGTGCCGCCGCTGAAGGAAGGGTGAGCGTCTGAACGGCTCCGGCCTGCATTGTTCTGTTGCTGTTCTTTTTTCTCCGGCAGTGCTAACACCACCTTCCTGTCTTTCGCAGGAGTCATGCCGGCCAAGGGCCCCCTGCAGAGCGTTCAGGTCTTCGGGCGGAAGGTGAGCCCGATACTCCTCAGCCCGCTTCGTTTACTACTCGAACTGGGCCGCATCTTCTTGTCTTAGTGTTCGGGGCCCTTCGGTGGTAGCTCAGGAGCTGCGACTCCGGCTCCGTGCCAAGGCTGTGTGTGGAGTGGTTGCTGCGCGGGAGGGCCGGCGGTGGTGAGGCCTGCTCGGCAGCTCCACGTGTACAGCGCCGCAGGTGCCGGAGCATGCCGCTCATGCAGGAACGGGAGGAGAGACATTCTTAGGAAGTGGGCCCGAGCCCTCTGGCTCGGAGCGCTGCTCTCGGGGGAACTTGGGAGCGGCCGCGGCTGGCGTTCTCAGACTAGCGGGGCCTGTCTCATTGCCCATGTCCGAGAACCGTGTTACGATGTGGGAGCGTAAAGTTCGCATTGTTGGGATCCCGTGGCACGAATTCGTGTTTAACAGGCTCTTGTAAGGAAATACGGCTTAAAAATACCGTGTGGCAGAATGAAGAGGGTATCTTTCCCTTACTTATATGTTGGTCTTTACCACTCTATAACATTCTGTAATTTTATTAAGAGGGTACCTTAATGCTACGAGTTAGTTTGTGTAAATTTTGTGAAGAATGTGCTGTTCTGCTCAGTGTGAGTTGTTAATCTTACATATAAACTAAATATTTTTAGATTGCTAAGTAGAAATTCACACTGCTGGTACAAAAGCAGAGGGCTGCACTAACACACATTTGGATTTTTAGAAAACAGCAACTGCTGTTGCCCACTGCAAGAGAGGAAATGGCCTCATTAAAGTGAATGGAAGACCTCTGGAAATGATTGAGCCCAGAACTCTGCAATATAAAGTAAGCATCCTTCATCTCCTCCATCTTGGAGGTTAACATACCGTTAGATGCATAATTGCTTTGAGATGAAGAAAAGTTGCTGGTGTTTTGGACAGTACTAAGGTTTTGGTTGTGTGTTTCATGCTTGCATGAAATATAGACATTATTATGAAAATTCATAAAACTGTCCTAAGATTGTCTAGTCGGCAAGAGTGAGCCTTTTGCTTTACTGGATTCATGTATGCCAATGGAAATATATGAAGTATTTTCAGCACTTTATGTCTGTTGTTTTAATTGAAGTGGGAGGTTTAAAACACTCTTATGTGAAAGATTCATTGGATTTGACAGAGTAGTTGTTTGAACACTGCTGAGATAATATGTAGCTGTCTAGATAAAGTGTGGAGGAAACTACCCACAAGTTACTCCAGCTCTTCAATTTTCATAAACATTATTTATTTTTGTAGTCTTGGTGTAGTATTTAAATTATTCCATTGCTCTTAATTCCCATGTGCTTTGCTCTCCCATGTGATTTTTGAAACCTAACAAATAATTCAAGGTTTCAGTAAGTTCATTTCAAAGCAGCACTGGTAGATGTCAAAGAACTCTGCAAGAGGTGTACTTAGGTGTGTGCTCATAAAGTCAAGGCTCCATCTTTTCAGAACATGCAATAATTCACATCAGGTAACCCTGCCATGAGCTCTTAGCCTTGTTCTTCATCACAAATTAATTTTCATACTGTTTTGTTTCCCAGCTGCTTGAACCTGTCCTCCTCCTGGGGAAGGAACGGTTTGCTGGTGTTGACATCAGAGTCCGTGTAAAGGGTGGTGGCCACGTAGCACAAATCTATGGTAAGATTATGTGTGAGATCTTTGAGTGTGGCCTCAAACGGGTCTAACCACATAGCAAAGAGCTTGACTTCAGAAGAGTATCTTGTGCATCTTGATGTTCTGTTTTCTTTCTGCGTTGCACAAATGTTGTCATGAGGGCTTCTTACCTGCAAAGCTGTAACATGGATGAGATGCAGCTGATGAAGTTTTGAGGAAATAGTCTTTGTGTCTTGCAGTGTGACAGGGCAGTTCAAGTGCAGCTGAGAAGAAATATTTTAGGAGAGGAAAAGGAGATTTATTGTTAGAAACGATAACTAGTTTTAAGTTTCCAGGTTGTTCAGAAGCATCCTTCAGCTGACCTGCAAGGCTAAGCATTTTTTTTTTCCTTTGTAGAGATGCTTCAGTGTTTGATATGGTTGATACAGAGTTGCTGTTTACAAGTGATAGATTTATTCTGCAGTTCCAGTTTTGGTACAGGCTGGTGAAGTAGAGCAGAAGCTGCATAGAGACATGTTTCAGTCTTAAAGTTCACTGCATTCTTTCTTCCAGAAAACTCAGATTTTCCTCAAAATCTGGGTCTTGATATTCTGACAGATAGCAGCCTAACAAGATCTTTACAGTTACTCCCATATTCCTGCTCTGAGGTCTGATTACGGTGTTACTATGCTACAGGCTTGTTTCACTGCTCGTGCCATCCTGTTGCCACTTTTGCCACCTTAGTCACTGAACACTCAGATGAATTTTGAAGATGAACTTGTTGAAAAGTACAGACATTTCAGAGAACTGTTTCTGAGGGTTTTGGAAGTTAACTCCCTGTAGGTAGAAGATGAACTTGTGTTAATATTTGAAAGAAAAGGTGATCAGGAGAGCCCTTGTACAATTCCTTGTTTAGCTAGTGGTTGTCAAATCAACACAGGAACTGTGGGTGGTTTCTAAGTACAGTTTTCCCTGGATTTGCTGAATTACATGACATGGTGAGTGTTTTGGAGGGGAGATTAGGGAGGGAAAGGACTACCTGGCAGGAAACAAGACAGCAAGTGCTTTAAGTACATCTGCAATCTTTGCTGATCCATTATCTTTGTTTTTTTAACAGCTATCCGTCAAGCTATTTCCAAAGCCTTGGTGGCTTACTACCAAAAATGTAAGTTGCTTTGATTGGTGTATTAGCCTTAAGTGAAAATATATGGCATATGGATTTGTTCCATCTGAAACTTCCTAACCTGAAGGTTTTCTGGTGTGGTGTTTGGTTTTTGTTTTTTTTTTTGAACAGATGTTGATGAAGCTTCCAAAAAGGAGATCAAGGATATTTTAATTCAGTATGATAGGACTCTGCTGGTTGCTGATCCTCGCCGTTGTGAGTCCAAGAAATTTGGAGGACCTGGTGCCCGTGCACGCTACCAGAAGTCTTACCGTTAAAGTTGTTCCACACTCATGTGAAAGTCAATAAACATAAAAGAGAATTTGGTAAATTTCATGTTTCTAAATGCTATCTTTCTTTTTTCTTTGTGTGTAGGAGTAATACACAGATTGATTGGTATTAAAGTCACGGTGGAGGAATGTTGGCAGTTCTGTGCCTTCTGAGTAAGTCTAGATAGATGAGAGTCTTGAGAGTAAAGAAAGGCTTTCTCTTGTTGAATGTATTGGGATCAGTCACATCCTGGGCTGCATCAAAAGATGTGTGGCCAGAGGTTGATGGCAGAGTTGAGATGATTCTGCCAGTGCTCTGCTCTGCTGGGACCTCACCTGGAGTACTGTGTGGAGGAATGAAGCCCTCAGTACAGGAAGGACATGGACCTGATGGAGAGGGTCCAGAGGAGGGCCATGAGATTGATCAAGGGGTTGGAACAGCTCTGCTATGAGGACAGGCTGAGGCAGCTGGGGGTGTTCAGCCTGGAGAAGAGGAGGCTCCAGGGAGACCTAATAGCAGCCTGCCAGTACCTGAAGAAGGCTACAGAAAGCTGGGGAGAGACTGTTTGCAAAGGCCTGCAGGGACAGGATAAGGGCAATGGCTTTAAGCTGGAGAGGAGCAGATTTAGATGTTAGGAACAAGTTCTTTCCTGTGAGGGTGGTAGAACACTGGTTGCCCAGGTAGGTGGTTGGGGCCCCGTTCCCCAACTCATAGACTTGACAGGGCTCTGGGCAACCTGATCTACTTGAGGATACCTCTGCTGACAGCAGAGGGGTTTGGACTAGATGACCCTTGGAGGTCTGTTGCAACCCAGACCATGCTCTGATTCTATGATCAAAGCATGAAGAAGGCATTCAGCCTAGTTTTTGATGGGTACATGCAACAGTGTAGCAGCTCTTGGCATCCTGTGAAGGCATACTGGCCTATATCAGGAGTAGTGTGGCCAGCAGGAGCAAGGAAGTCATTCTGCCCTGTACTGAGCACTGGTTAGGCCACACCTTGAGTCCTGTGTCCAGTTCTGGGCTCCTCAGTTGAATTAGGACATTGAGATACTTGAACATGTCCAGAGAAGGGCAATAAGGCTGGGGAGGGGTCTGGAGCACAGCCCTGTGAGGAGAGGCTGAGGGAGCTGGGGGTGTTTAGCCTGGAGAAGAGGAGGCTCAGGGCAGACCTCATTGCTGTCTACAACTACCTGAAGGGAGGTTGTAGCCAGGTGGGGGTTGGTCTCTTCTCCCAGGCAACCAGCAACAGAACCAGAGGACACAGTCTCAAGCTGTGTAGGGGGAAGTTTAGGCTGATCTTAGAAAGAAGGTCTTCAGAGGAATTGGCCATTAGAATGTGCTGCCCTGGGAGGTGGTGGGGTCAACATCCCTGGAGGTGTTTAAGAAAGGACTGGATGAGGCACTTAGTGCCATGGATTGTTGATTAGATAGGGTTGGGTCATCAGTTGGACTGGATGATCTTGGAGGTCTCTTCCAACCTGGCTGATTCTGTGATTTTGTAACCAAAAGTTCAGTCTTTGCTCTTCTGGTAAACATCAGTAAATGCAGTGCTTTCCCAGTACCTGCATGCTCACCCTTGATGGTGTTAGGAACCAAGGAGAATAATCCTGTGTTCTTCCCATGTTAAAACATCTACCTGAGCCTTGTTGCAGACTTGGTGCATAAAGTGTACCAGTGTGGATCTGACCTGTAGCTGGTAATTTCTGTACCCCGTGTTTGCCACTTGCTGCAGTGTGCTGCCCTAGCATTACACAGCACATGAAGCATCCTTCCACATACACTTCAGCGCTGGCCTTTTATATTCCTGCAAAGGACTTTCCGTTTTCTGTGTGTATTCACCCAAAATACCACACAGTGAAGTTACAAACACCACTGCAGGATTTCATGTGTATTGTCCATCAGCCTGAAGTGCTTTTGTTTGAAGCTGCTTGCATAGTGGTAAGGAATTCACCCTCTTGAGGGTGACTCCCTCAACACAGTGCTAAAGCAGCTATGCAGGCAGCTGATCTGAAGTTAGAAAGTTTACACTGTTAAAACCAAAGTAATTGTGGGGGCAGGGGAGGGAGGTTTATTGAACTCTGCATACCAAATAATACAGGGTCAGAGTTTGCTGGATTACTATGTCTAAATGTAAGGTAGTTTTTTGTTTTTCAATATCAAACCTCATATATTCTGTTTCAGAAACAGTGTTTTGTAAATGTGTTAGAAATAAGATAGGGCCTAAATTATTTGTGCTTCAACCACATGTTCACACAAAACAAGCACCCTGGAAAACAGTGTTCAATGATTTAATAGAAATCCCTGCTGAAGCTAGACTGTTGCTTATGCCAGGAGCTAATGAGGTTGTTTGAAGGCCTTAAGGAATTACATGGGGAAAGAACTGGAGCTGAAAACATAGCTAATTTTCGGAGAGGTAGATAGTGTGTGCATGTGTGTATCAAATACAAAAAGAACTGGGAGGAGTTCCTTTTTTTGGTCCACTGAAAGTGAAGACCTTCATTCTGGAAGTGATCTCCAAGGGACAAAAAAGAAGAGTGATGTTCTGAGTTAGACATGAGTTGTGCTGTCAAAAGGCTGTTGGAAAGGCTAATTCTGTCCCTTGGAATAGTTGCAAGTAATCAAGTGAGGCCTCGAACATGAGCTGACCCTAACAGGCTTGGGCACAGCCCTGGGCTGTTATTTCCTTTTTGAAAACCAACTGGGAGAGGAACTGGAAGAAAAATTGAGTCTCAGTAACAGAGCTGAGCTTCTGCTGTATTGCTCTTTAAGTCTGGTGTTTCTGTGTCTCACCAATACTGAAATTGTTACAGGAGAACTTTGATACTTGAGGTTTTTGTTAGGCTCTCTGTTAACGTGGTGTTTCTTCTCACACTTGGTAGTTCATTCCAAGGTACTGAGTGAACATAAATTTAGACCATTTTTGTGAGCTGGGGAACTGGCAAGAATAGTACACTGTGGCCTCTTTGCTCTAGTAGAGGAAAATAGGTTCTTGTGGCTTTTTTGTGTTAATATCTGTTATGATGGCTGCTTCTTCTGTTGAAAGGCATTGAAGTGTACTTATTCAAGAGTTAAATGGTTAGCTTGAACAAATTCCTTCTGAAAAGAAATTCTCCATCCATCTCCCAGTTTAGCTGTCAGGGTCTGCCTCAAAATACTGCTTTACATGACCTGGATAGAACTCTGATTTAAACCCCTCACGCTCCCGGGGAAGCAGAGGGGACTGTATATTCTATCACATTTGCACACCAAGATATTTTCTCTTGCCTTAAGCAAATGAAATCATAGAATTGTCAGGGTTGGAAAGGACCTCAAGGATCATCCAGTTCCAAGCCCCCTGCCATGGGCAGGGACACCTCACACTACAGCAGGTTGCTCACAGCCACATCCAGCCTGACTGCAAAAACCTCCAGGGATGAGGCTTCCACCACCTCCCTGGGCAACATGTGCCAGTGTCTCACCACTTCTTCCTAACATCCAAACTGAATCTCCCCATTTCTAGTTTTGCTCCATTCCCCCTACTGCTATCACTACCTGCCACCCTAAAAAGTCCCTCCCCAGCTTTCTTGTAGCCCCCTTCAGATCCTGGAAGGCCACAAGAAGGATATTCTGTTCCAGGTACTTCCTGTCTCTTTGGCAAGATGCATGGTTTGCTTTCCTCAGCATCCACTTTCTGCACCCTCAGATCTGAAATATTTCTTATTCAGTGAGTTCCTCAGAGCTTCCACCTTGTAGTAGAGTTGCTCACAGATTATTCTAGCTCTTTGGCTGCTGAAAACTGCGATGTTCTACCTCCTAGCCTGGCTTTCTAAGAAAAAATGATATGCAGGGCTCACTTCAAATGTGATCATTTGAATTCCTATGAGTTTTGGGAAAACTGGCATCTTGATAGATGGTAATTAGCTTCAGCTGTGGAAAAATAAGCCCTGTAGTTGCTTGGCTTGTGTGGTGACTGAAAAGCAATGGCTCACTCACTGCTTAGGAACTGTGTGCTGGCCTGCCAGTTGGCACATACACCATGCTGTGACTTGTTCAAGACTGACCCTTGCCTAGCTGTCAGAGCAGCCCAATGAAGGAGAAAAGAGAGGACACAAAGTTGCTGTGATGTAAAACTCAGGGAGGCAGTGAGAGAGACAATTTCCTGATGGCAGTAATCTTAGGGGTAGATTTTGCAGTTAGGGAGAAAATATATGTATCAGGTTTTATTGCCCACAGGACAGTTTATATAACAATGCAGGATTTTTGTCTTACTGTTCTTTTATGGAAAGGCTGAAAATAAAACCTCCCATTGCTACTAACATATCCAGAGATGCTATCTGCATGTAATTTCTCCAACCAAAACTCTCTGAGCATAATAAAAAAATGCTTGAACTGAACTCTGGTCCCATAAAAATGCCCCACTGATTCTGCAGAGTGATGTCATCCCCACGGACTTGCTTTCTACATGAGAAATCTTCATGGAATCAGGCTGGAGTCTGCCTGGGTGGCTGAGGGTTTGCTAGTGAAAGGCTATTTACGGGTCACCCACTAGAGGGCTTCGCTCCCCTGGGGAAGCTTTGACTACCGCGGAGCTCGAAGGTGAACGGAGAAAACCTGATGGTAAAAATGTTTCCTTTTCCTGATGTCCTGACCCTGCAGCGAGGGCGATCAAGCTCCTGCTCTGGCCAGGCACATACTCCCACAGTTTCATCTTCAAGACCCGAGTGAGGTTCTTGAGCAGCAGTGGAGATGGTTCTCGGAAAGGAGGAACTCCCCCTAACCTTTTATTGTCCAGCTCTTCCTTTAGGTTTGATGATCCTTAGGAAGTCAGGAGTGCACTACGAAATGGGGCTGGCTTGAATTCTTCATAGACTCATAGAATGGGCTGGGCTGGAAGGGACCTCCAAAGCTCGTCCAGTCCAACCTCCCTGCCCTCAGCAGGGACATCCCCAACTAGATCAGGCTGCCCAGGGCCTCCTCCAGCCTCACCTTCAATATCTCCTGGGAAGGAGCCTCAACCACCTCCCTGGGAAACCTGTGCCACTGTTCCACCACCCTCATAGTGAAGAACTTGTTCCTCACATCCAATCTCAATCTGCTCTGCTCTAGTTTGAAGCCATTGTCCCTCGTCCTGTCCCTGCAGGCCTTTGCAAAGAGTCTCTCTGCAGCCTTCCTGTAGTCCCCTTCAGCTCCTGGCAGGCTGCTCTTAGGTCTCCCTGGAGCCTCCTCTTCTCCAGGCTGAACCCCCCCAGCTCCCTCAGCCTGTCCTCACAGCAGAGCTGTTCCAACCCCCTGATCAATCTCATGGTCCTCCTCTGGACCCTCTCCATCAGGTCCATGTCCTTCCTGTATAGAGGGTTCCAGAGCTGCACACAGCACTCCAGGGGAGGTCTCAGCAGAGCAGAGCAAAGTGTCAGAATCACCTCTCTGGCTCTGCTGGCAATGCTGCTTTGGATGCAGCCCAGGCTGTGCTTTGCCTTCTGTGCTGCAAGCTCCCCCTGCCTGCTCCTGTCCAGCTTCTCATCCATCAGCACCCCCAAGTCCTTTTCCTCAGGGCTGCTTTCTATCCCCTCCTCCCCCAGTCTGTATTGAGAGTGAGGATTGTTCAGCCCAGGTGCAGAACCCTGCACTTGCTCTTGTTGAACCTCATGAGGTTCACCTGTGCCACCTCTGCAGCTTGTCCAGGTGCCATTCTTCATTGAAACTACCAATTCAGTGAAGACTGGAGTGTGTTTTGCTAATGATGACAGTGGATCCAGTCCAAAGCAGGGCACATTTGTATCCCTTGCTCTGAAGGTGGTTATTTCCTCACCTGTGTTTATAGTCCTGATGAACTGTGTAACCTGTGTATGAAATTAAGTCCTCTCAAATGTTAGGTTGGAAAACTGTGGGGCAGATTAAATCTGACTGCAGTATACAAATATATCAAGATGTTTAATTTTATTTTTTTTTTTAACTCTGTAACTTGCTAAAGTAACACTAAGCATTTTCACAGTATGGACTGGTGTGTTCTGTATTGTGGTTGTTTTCTTACAGAAGTGATTATTTTCTAATATAATTAAAAAGTTTTCAGACGTCTCAATAAGTGAGTATTCATAGAATGAAACAATCCCAGGATGTTAGGGGTTGGAAAGGACCTTGAAATGTCATCTAGTCCAACCCTCCTGCCACAGCAGGATCACCTGGAGTAGGGCACGCAGGAATGCTTGCAGATGGGTTTGGAATGTCTCCAGAGAAGGAGACTCCACATCCTCTCTGGGCAGCCTGGTCCAGTGCTCTGTCACCCTCACAGGGAAAAAGTTTTTCCTTATGTTCACATGGAACCTCCTCTTCTCCAGCTTGCACCCATTGCCCCTTGTCCTATCATTGGATACCACTGGGCAGAGCCTGGCTCTGTCCTACTTGACACTCACTCTTCACATCTTTATCACCAGCAATGAGGTCACCTCTCAGGCTCCTCCTCTCCAAGCTACAGAGCCCTCAGCTCCCTCAGCCTCTCCTCATAAGGAAGGTGTTCCACTCCCTGAATCATTTTTGTGGCTCAGTGTTGGACTCTTTTAAGCAGTTCTCTGAGGTCCTTCCTGACCTGAGGGGCCCAGAACTGGACACAGTATTCCAGATGTGGCCTCATTAGGGCAAAGTAGAGAGGGAGGAGAGGAGAACCTCTCTTGACCTACTAACCATAATTACAGCCCAGAATGCCATTGGCCTTCTTGGCCACAACGGCACTTTGCTGGCTCATGGCTATCCTTCTGTCCACCAGGCCCCCCAACTCCCTGTGCTGCCCTCCAAGAGGTCAGTCCCCAACCTGTCCTGGTCCATGGTGTTGTTCTTTCCCAGATGCAAGACTCTACACTTGTCCTTGTTGTTTTTCTACTACTTGTGTAGATAATGTGTATATAATCAACATAATTGTACATAATTGTGTAAATAATTGATATAATTTGATTTTTTTTTTAATCTCTCTCTTAGTGTAGTCTTCTGAGTTACTCTTCAGTGTACTTGGCTGGATAATTATTTTTTCTTGATAGTTAATGTCTTTTATGTGCTTGGGACTCTGCTCTTAACTATCCTGCCTTGAGCAGGTATATCCACACCTAAATCCAGGCAAGTCACTTGGTGGAAGTCAATGTCTCTACATTTAGAACAGATAAGGAACATTAACACTCTCCAAACCCCCCTTGGCTGTAATTTATACAGTAGCATCACTGCAGGGGGTAGCAAAAAATATTTCAGTGTTGCAGTCTGAAGGGGCAACTTTAGCCTAGTTCCTGATTGCAAAGGCTGAAATGAAATTGAATTATCATTGGATGCAAAAGGAAAATGATGCTAAGGTCTATAGAATTCATTGGCTTGCTAATGAGGTTATAGAGAAGAGGCAGCAACAATTTCTCTCTTCTTCTGTGGCTTCTGCTTGCAACTTCTCTCTCTCTCATGGCCTTGCCAGGGAATCTCAGTTTTACTACTGTGTGAGGTAACAGGAGGGAGGAAGAGAGTGGGGGAGGAGGTGAATGGTCCCCCCGGATCCATCCAGGGGGTCTGAAGAGTTTCTGTGTTGTTTATAAATTGTGAACATCTCTATATTGTACATCTATTGTATTTGGGACATATTCATTGCATTTCTAGATTGTAGTTTGCTTGTAAATAGAGCTTCATTTGCTTCCATCCCAAACTGAGCTCGTCTGGAGATTTTATTTTGGGGTTAGTTTTCTCCAAACTAGTTGGGGGGTAATTTCAACCCCACCAGAGCACTAAAACAAAAGAGAAGCTGGGTGTGCTAGCCTCTGGGGGAGCACAGGGCCAGGTGATTTGGGATGGTGGCAATGTTACACAAAACCTTGGTAAATATGGAAGGCTACAGGAGGAGTTTCTGTCTTGTAAATATCTCTGTATTGTGTGTATATTGTGTATTTAGTACACACTCATTGCATTTCATATTGCTAGATTGTAGTTTGCTTGTAAACAGAGCTTCATTTTGCTTCCACCCCAAACTGAGCTGGTCTGAGCAATTTTATTTTGGGGGTAGTGTCTCCAAATCAGTTGGGGATGGAGGGGTTGGGGGTAATTTCAACCCACCACACAGAGTAATGAGTAGCAAAGGGCAGCACTCAATGAAGTCTCAAAGCACACAAAGGTGTGTGAGGACCGGAGGAGCTCTCGGAACACCATGACAGGGCAACACTTGTGTGTGATTGTGTGCTATCTTATAAAGGGCTGATTCAGTGCAACAGAGGAGTGATGCTTGCAGGTCTAGTGGAAGTGTAACTAATACAGGCTCTGCTGAGGAGTTACCACGCATTACTAATGAGACACATGCAGCCTGAAAGTTGTAGGCAGCGCTTGCAAAGCTCCTGACGCTGTACGTAGCTCCCAAGCTCCAGGTCTCCTTTTCCTTTCCTTTTTTGTTTTTGTTTTGCATTATTTTAAAGAATGCAGCCAGCTATCTGGCTGTGAAAGGATTTAAATACATTGGAGAAAGACATACTTCTAAGATGCCATCCTAATCCAAGCCATTGATTTGGATACATTTCCTAAGTGATACTGAGATGAACATTGTGGGAAAGCTCAGTTTAATGATACCGTGGAGTCTGTTCTTACTGCATTCACTGCTGTCCTCTTTGCAAGGTAAGAATCAGAGAATCATAGAATCAAACAGGTTGGAAGAGACCCAACTTTATTCCATTTTGGTAGCAAAACTAACTTTTCAAATAGGTATTTCTATATATTTGATTATTACAGCTCTTACTTTTTCTATCATCATAAAGCAATTTTTGTTTTGGTTTTTTTTTTTGGTTGACCCTTGCTGGAATAGATATTAAAAAAAATTAGTTTTTAACACAGGTTAAAAAACTATATAGCACTGTTCTGCCTAACAGGTGTAGAAAGGAAAATATAGGTTGGTTATTTGCTTGTTTGTGTTTCTTTTTCTTAATAGAAAGAAATAGATTCTGATGTCTGAAAATATAGGTTGGTTGTTTGCTTGTTTGTGTTTCTTTTTTTTAATAGAAAGAAATAGATTCTAATGTCTGAATTTGCTGCAGAACACTTCTTTTGAAAGGAAATTTAAGTTTCTCCTCTTTCTTGCCATTGTTGCCAAATGAGTGAGCATCTAATGATGTTCAGTGGAGGATGATTTTGTTTGAACAGACTGCACCTGTAATTTATTATAACTATATTATATTATAATAATATTATAATACATTACAAGCATGTTTAGAATGCTAGAGTAAATTGCTCACCTGGTCACTTAAATGATTTGATTTTCAATATAATGCAGATGGATCTTAGGTAGATTTCTTGCAGCAATTACAAAGACTTCTAAGACAAGGTGAGAAAAAAAAGGAATTTGGTTTATTTATTTATCTACCCATCTATCTATCAAGCATAGACTCTAGAACATTTGAAACAGTTCACAGTTGTGTTTCACCAGTAACATTCAGAAAATAATTATAGCTAACCTCCCTAGAAATCCCATTCTGGAAAGCTCTGAGCACCTCTTGTATGATGTCAGTTCTGAGCCTCTGAAGAACTATGAACGCTCTGCTCTGTTTCATGGTAGCATGTAGCAGAACTGAGAAGGTGGAAACTTGCCAGTGTTGAATATTTATTAAGAATCAAGCTCTCAGGAAGGAAAGCACAAAGTGCTGCATCCATTAGAAACAGAAAAAGTTCTTGTAAAGATGCTTTGGAGAACTTGGGATCATTAAAGAAGAAAATTTCATAAGGTTGTTTCCAACTTGACAAACTGTTGTTTGTAAAGTGCAGAATGAAGCATGAAGAAAAGGAAAAAAAAAAAAAGGAAACCCACACATTTAACCTGATGACTTTTTAATCTACAGGATCTTATTGCAAGCTTTCTCATTTGAGAAGAACTTTAAGGTGAGTTTTTATTCCTTATTTGTCAAGTCCTACAAACAGAACAAGAGTAAGTGTGATGCAGTGCAAGTCAGAAAATAAGATATAGCTTGGAATTAGGCAGGTAAAGTCTCACCTGCAGGTATGATGGATGTAAACCAGACTTCCAGAATGGTTTACCATCCTTTCCAAAGACTTTACATAAAGGGCATGGCTCCTGTGCTTGAAAAATTGATGTCCTTATGAAAATGATACTTCTGTGGTCACAAGAAAGCCTAGAGGAATAACCAGCATGAGACCATAATGTCATGGCTGGAAAAATACATTAAATGAGTATCCTTCTACAATTCCTAATCACATCATAAAGTCCTGGCTTCTAGCTGAAGCACAGAAAGGTCACTGCTATACAGCCTTAAAACAAACATACTCAATACAAGGTTTTGTGCAGCAGCTGACATCCAAACACAGTCCAAACTAGGGGATGTTTGCTGATGACCCCAAGCTGTGTGGTGCAGCAGACAGGCTGGAGGGAAGGGATCCATCCAGAGGCACCTTGACAGGCTGGAGAGCTGGGCCCATGACAACCTCAGGAGGTTCAACAAGATCAAGTGCAAGGTCCTGCAGCTGGGTCAGGGCAATCCCAAGCACAAATCCAGGCTGGGCAGGGACTGGCTGGAGAGCAGCCCTGAGGAGAGGGACTTGGGGGTGCTGGTGGAGGAGAAGCTCAAGAGGAGCTGTCAGTGTGCACTTGCAGCCCAGAAAGCCAAGCAGAGCCTGGGCTGCAGCAAGAGAAGTGTGGTCAGCAGATCGAGGGAGGTGATTCTTCCCCTCTGCTCCACTCTGCTGAGACCCCACCTGGAGTACTGCATCCAGTTCTGGAGCCTCTGTTACAAGAGGGATATGGACATGCTGGAAGGTGTCCAGAGAAGGGCCATGAGGATGATCAGAGGGCTGGAGCACCTCTCCTATGAGGACAGACTGAGAGAGTTGGGGCTGTTCAGTCTGGAGAAGAGAATGCTCCAAGGAGACCTTCTTGTGGCCTTCCAGNTGGTCCCTTCCAACCCTGACTGATTCTATGGTTCTATGTTCCTGATCCCATTGAATCAAATGGGCTCTATGCCATTGGTATCAATGGAAGCATCCAGTGGGATGTAGCTGGCCCCGAATACATCTAATGAACACAGCTGCACCTCAGCTGTGGGACTGTTGATGAAACTACATCTGTTTTATTGTTTGATGTCCTTGCTTCTCCACTTTGTCACAAATTTAAGCCAGTTACAGCTGGAGATTAATCTCTCAATATTAAAAGCATATTAAAATAACACCTGGGGGAACTCAAAGCTGATCATGGGCAGCATCAAGTAAATCCAAAGCCACTTTACAATTTTGTCTCCTGTCATGTAAGCCTATTCTGCCCACTTACATCTCCCTCATGAGCTCCAGGGGTCTCCATGTCTAAGCAAGGATCAGACTGCAACCCAGTTCTGTAAAATGAGACCAAGAAAAGAAAAAAACAGGCGGAGGGGAAGGGAAAAAAAAAAAAGAAAAATAAAATCTCTTAAAATGTTAACCCAAGAAAGACCTCTTTGATAAAGTGATGGAAATCAGAGAGAAACACTTCCCTCCAGAGAGCTGCTTATTCAGGTTGCTCCAGGTACCTTTGATTATACAAGATCCTTTTTGTTTTCTTCCAGAAATGAGTTTAATGTAACTCGACAGAAAAGAGATCTCGTAACAGCTGAGGTAGGTTATACCTCCAAAACCCTCCCCCCTTTTCTGCTCTGGGCCTTTGCCATCCTGACAAAGGAGCCTTTGTGGGGAGAAAGGCTGTGGTAACAGGATGACAGCAAGGAGGAGCAGCCATTCCCTATCTGCTCACCCTCTGCCCAGCCCACAGCCTCATGCCTTTGTTCACTCTCAGCAAAGCACTTGGTGGGCAACTGATGAACCAACTGGCACACATCCTGGCAAATAAAACTGCCATGGCTGTTATGAAGGTGAACAGAGAGCCTCAGAAAGCTGCTGGTGTTTGGTGAGAGGTGCAGTGATGGTGCCACCAGCAAGGCTCCCTCCTAGACATAGTGCAGTGGTGGCTCTGACCAGGCTCTGCTTCCCACCACCCTGGCCCATTGCTGCCTTAATGCTGCATCCCACTGAAATGTGATAGTAAATGGAGGGCCATGAGAATGCTCAGGGGGTTGGAGCAGCTCTGCTGTGAGGGCAGGCTGAGGGAGCTGGGGGTGTTCAGCCTGGAGAAGAGAAGGCTCCAGGCAGACCTAGTAGCAGCTTTCCAGTACCTGAAGATGGCCTACAGGAAGGATGGAGAGAGACTGTTTATAAAGACATGCAGGGACAGGACAAGGGGCAGTGGCTTTAAACTGGGGAAGAGTAGATTTGGAATGGATATTAGGAACAAGTTCTTTACTATGAAGTTGGTGGAACACTTGAACAGGTTGCCCAGGGAGGTGGTTTGGGCTCCATCCCTGCAGATATTCAAAGTGAGGCTGGACAGGGCTCTGGGCAACTTGATTGAGTTGAGGATGTCCCTGCTGACTGCACAAGGGGTTGGACTAGGTGACCTTTGGAGGTCCCTTCCAGCCTGGGCCATTCTATGATTCTATGATTCTATGACATGTGTCAGGCTGTGGAGCCCAAGCAAGGGTTATGATCCCATTTGATAGGGGCAGGAGAGCAGCCCAAGGCAGGCTCTCTTCCTCAGGGTCTTGCAGGAAGCCTGCAGCTGAACCACAGATGATTTTCTCAGAGTCTCTGTATTGGGTTTGGGCACCACTACAGTCTCCTTTTCATCTATGTGCCTCCTGACCCACTCAGAAGGTAGCTGCTGTGCAATACTATGATAGGGTAATGGAGCTGGTAAGGGCAGCAGACCCTCAGGTCTGACAGTGTCCCAGGAGGGCTTTTGGCAGGAAAGCTCTGTTGCAGCAGAGGAAAGCTCTGTTGCAGCAGAGGAAAGCTCTATTGCAGCAGAGGAAAGCTCTGTTGCAGCAGAGGAAAGCTCTGCTTCATCATAGCAACAAAAGAGGCCAAAAGCTGCTCAGAGTAACCAGCAGGGCAAATGGAAAGAGGTCTTGTGCAGTGAGGGAAAGGATTCCTTCTGACTCTTGACAGGTCCTGGGGACCAAGAATTGTTCTGGTGTGGACACCTTCCATGTGGGGAATTTGATAAAGTCCATTTCAGGCTGATTTTAGATGGATTGTGCTACTTGAATGCATCTCACAAAGGATTTCTGGCTGGAGAAGGGAAGGTTTTGTGTCATTTTATGAGGCGTTAGGGAGACTTACTAGAACCTGTTCCTTAGGCAGTGCCATTCACTTTTTGATCTATTCATTCATACTCCAGGCATGGAGAATGACTGGTGGCAGAAGGGAAGAAAGAAATGAGCTTACAAGAGAAGACTTAAACTCTTTGTTTTGCTTAGCTGTGTAGCTGAAGGCTGGTGTGTATATCTGTGGGGAGCACAGAAGGGTAACTGCTTTCTCATAGAACATGAGAGAGGGAATAAATAGAAACCACAGGGAAGAAGAGCTGCTATTTAAGCAAAAGGGCTAAGCTTTACAAAGCAAAAGGATTTAAACTGGCCACGAAGAAATGCAAGAGGGAAATATTTAAATCCCCAGCACTTCACCCTGATGAACTTTCCAGACTAGTGGGGGCAAAAACCCCATAGTGCTTTCAGCCTGGAATGGGATCTCTTCTTGGAAAGGATGGTGCAACATGACAAGCTGCAAAGTGCTGGGTCTGACCCAGGACTTCATTAATAGTCCAATGCTCTGTGGTTCCTAAACAAGACAGGAGGCAGATCAGGCAGATTCACCTCCTCTTTAGTTTGAGATGAACCAAAATGCAGTTCTGAAGGATCTCAAGGAGGACATGAAGTCCATTGTGAGTGAAGTGAGCACAGTGGGATGATAGAGGTGCAGCACACAGGGTGAGTTAGGGGAGAGGATGAAATTGAGGGACACCTCATCTTCAAGCTCTCCAGCTATTGGTGTTTGACCAAGTGAAAAGGGTGGGAGTGCTCTCTGTGCCCTCACTCTTCTGTCCAAAGGTAAGTGCAGCACTTCCCAGCTTGAGCCTTCTGGTTCATTGGCACTGGAGGGCACGTAAAGGAGGCCAGTGGTGATCTGACAGCAGAGCTGCACCCTTCCCCACCCACCCAAAAGCCATTCTTCCCCCTCCAACCTGCTGGTTGCTGCAGTCACTGCCTTCCCTACTGGCCTAGGCTACCAATCCTCCCTGCAGTGCTTACAGCTGTGCCACACGCTGGTCAAGATGCAGACTGCCCTTTTGTATTGAAAGTCACAACTCAAAGTTAGACTGCAAGGCCTCAGGCTGGTATTGCTTCATTTGTAAAACACAAACACCCTGATATACTACTTTCATATTTTCCTGACAGAGTCAAGCTTCCTCTCTTCAGCTGCATCTGGGAGGGGCCCTGACACGGAGTCTGCCAGGAGGTCAGTGCTGGGCTCCTCACCTGCAGGAGGAGAGATGGTCCTGAGGATCCTGCTTTCCTACCAGCTCTCTTGTGTTACTTTGGGTTGTGAAAGCCCTCCTCACTATGTCCCCTACAAAAGCTTGCCCTGTCTCCTTTTCTCATTTAATCCATGTTAAGACTGAACTTTCAACAGCTAACTCAGTCATAGAATCATAGAATCATAGAATCAAGAAGGTTGGAAGAGACCTCAAAGATCATCCAGTCCAACCTGTCACCCTACACCTCATGCCTATCTAAACCATGGCACCAAGTGCCACGTCCAATCCCCTCTTGAACACCTCCAGGGATGGTGACTCCACCACCTCCCTGGGCAGCCCATTCCAATGGCTTCCAGTCAGTCCTTTGGTTTCTAAAGAAGTTTAATTCCATTGCAATTTTCCTTTTCTACCAATTTTCCTGCCCTTGGCAGAGGATATAATATATCTTTATGAGGCATATGAGGTGTCCCTGCCCATGGCAGGGAGGTTGGAACTGGATGATCCTTGCTCCTTCCAACCCTGACTGATTCTATGATTCTATGATTCCATGTAACTGGTTCTGTGAAGGGATGAAGATGCTCAGGCAACGAACACATAGCTGATCCTGGAGAGTTTTAAGCATTGTACACAGGGGTGAAGCAGTTCATTGTATTTAACTGAACTTTGGTTTCCTTCTGGGGAAAATACAAATGCCTGGGTAGATGCTTTCTGTTGTGGTTTTCCAGCTAAATGACTACATGGTACTTTGCAACTCACAGAAGTTTTCTCTGTTAGTGCCGTTCTAGAAACAACATTTACTGCTTTGTCAGTATTTTCCCAAGTATCTGTGTCTATTTGGAAAGCAATTCCTTAATGGAAAAAATTCCAAACTAAGTATGGGAAGGAATTTTCACAGTGGAGGTTGATGTTCTCAATCACTGGTAACTTCTGTGGGTGCTTTACTTTAAAGGTCCCATTTTGGTCCCTTTTAATGTCACTAGCAGCTTTACTGTGGCATCAGTGGGAGTCAAAGGGCCTGCTTATTTCACTTACTCCCTGCTTATTTCCCTTACTCCCTGCTTATTTCATTTACTTACTCCCTGCTTATTTCACTTCCTGCTTATTTCATTTACTCCCTGCTTATTTCACTTACTCCCTGCTTATTTCATTTACTTACTCCATGCTTATTTCATTTATCCCTGCTTATTTCACTTACTCCCTGATTATTTCCCTTACTCCCTGCTTATTTCCCTTACTCCCTGCTTATTTCCCTTACTCCCTGCTTATTTCCCTTACTCCCTGCTTATTTCCCTTACTCCCTGCTTATTTCCCTTACTCCCTGCTTATTTCCCTTACTCCCTGCTTATTTCCCTTACTCCCTGCTTATTTCCCTTACTCCCTGCTTATTTCCCTTACTCCCTGCTTATTTCATTTACTTACTCCCTGCTTATTTCACTTCCTGCTTATTTCATTTACTCCCTGCTTATTTCATTTACTCCCTGCTAATTTCCCTTACTCCCTGCTTTTAGCAATCCTCTTGAAGTCTCCCTCAGCAAAACTGTGTTTGTGTCTAAGGTTTTTATCCTCTCCCAAGAAGGAAAGCAGCTCTCTGCAAAAGCCTTGACTACAATTTTTTCCCCACTTTTGAGACACTATGATTTAGCCCCACCTCAGCAAATGATCAGTGGATGACAGTGAGGTCTTAGCTTCCAGACTATAAAACCCTTTAATGAAACTGCTTTTGGAAATGATTGCTAATTATAACATAAAGTAAGCAATTCCCACAGAATCTTCAATCTCTTACTGCAGTCCACTCTTTAGGCAGAAACAGCCTTTTAACTGGCTTGTTTTTCAGAGGAGGGGAAGGTTTAGTTGATTTCCACACTGCCACCTATAGATTCTGGACTCTTTATAAGCTAAAGGCATGCTTTGCTGTAATACTTAGGAGGGGGAAGCTGAACACATGTCCATTGTGCAGAATGTAGTCGATTAAAATAATCTCTACCCTGTGTATTTTGAGATCAGCAGGACTGGGATTTGATTTCTTTACATGGGAACTTGACCTTGTGTTTGCTGGGAGGAGGTTGACCTTTTGTTCCTTTGTCAGTTTACAAGTCTCAGACCAAACAAAGAGAGAGAGAGCCCTTGCTTCTCTTTCAACCAAGGAACACAAAGGGTAAAATGAAGTAAGTGTTAAGAGCTGGAAATTGCTGTTGGTTCATTTTCTTAGCTAATAGAGCTGCTTACGATTTAACAGTGAGCATGTGGGACTCTCAGCCTATTTGCAAAATAATTGCTGTCTATTGGAAGACTGCTGTGCTTGCTTACAGGTTCATGTCCTCAGGAGTGCCTTAATGGAGCAGCCTGCACAGAGGCAGGTGACTGTGACTGTCAGTTATTCCAGGCTCAAGGAAGCAGGTGCCAGATTGGTAAGCTTGAGGCCAAAAAAAAAAAAAAAAAACAAAAAAAACCCAAAACAAAACAAAAACAAACCAGCAAATTTCAGCTTGAAATGAGACTTAAGGTGCAGGTTTTTGAAACAATACAGTTACCAGCATACCTGTGATTTCTCTGAGGCAGGACTCTCATTCCACCAGTAGCTAAAAGGATTAAAATTATATGGATTAGTGATATAGAGAGAATGACATCAGGGCTGTTTACATATTAGCACTTGGACTGTAATGATACCTAGGTACCACAGCAGACAGATCACTGTCTAGTCCAACAGGAACTACCCAACTTTTTTAGAGTCAGCTGAAATGACAAAAAAAACCCCAAAGCCACAAGAAAAAAAAAAACCCAAAGCCACAAGAATAAAACACAAACACCTACCCACCCAAAAAAACCAAACCAGACCAAACCAAACCAAACCAACCAACCAAAGAACCAACCAAACCACCCCAAAAACCAAAACCAAACCAAACAAACAAAAACCCAACAAAACAAAAGCAAAACAAAACAAAAAGTTAAATAAAATTACCACCTATTTCAGTGCACTGTTTTCTGGAATCTACAGTGTGTAGGGATCCACAAGAATTGTCTTCCAGAATCTACAGTGGATCTAAATTGCTACTTATAATTAAAATAACTGCCAAAAAAAAAAATCATGATTGCACATGACTAAAACTGCAGCGTAAAGATTAAACAAAATCTACTGACTTCATTTAAAGTTGAAGAAAGGATGTTATCTTTTATCCTTCCTCTTACACTCCTGGTGGATGGGAGGTTGCCCATGAGCCAGCAATGTGCTCTGGTGGACAAGAAGGCCAATGGCATCCTGGGGTGGATTAGAAGGGCTGTGGTGAGTAGGTTGAGAGAGGTTCTCCTTCCCCTCCACTCTGCCCTGCTGAGGCCACATCTGGAATATTGTGTCCAGTTCTGGGCCCTTCAGTTCAGGAAGGACCTCAGGGAACTCAATTCAGTGCAGAGCCACAAGTATGATTCAGGAAGTGGAAGATCTTCCTTATGAGGAGAGGCTGAGGGAGCATTCTGTATCTTGGAGAGGAGGAGCCTGAGAGGTGACCTCATTGCTGTTGCTAAAGATGTGCAGGGGGAGTGCCCAGAGGCTGGAGCCAGGCTCTGCTGGGTGATGCCCAATGCCAGCACAAGGGGCAGTGGTGGAAGCTGAGGCATAGGAAGTTCCATGGAGACAGGAGGAAGAATTTTTTTCCCTGTGAGGGTGAGGGAACACTGGAAGAGGCTGCCCAGGGGGTTGTGGAGTCTCCCTCTCTGGAGCTATTCAAGAGCTGCCTGGCTGTGTTCCTGTGTGATCTGCTCTAGGTGCTCCTGCTCTGGCAGGGGAGTTGGACTGGATGAGCATTGAAGGTCCCTTCCAGCCCCTAACACTCTGTGATTCTATGATTCTGTGATACTTTTGTGGATGCATCTGTCACTTTTTACTTAACATGCTTGTAGTAAACTTGTTGTGTTCTCTCCAGTTCCTAACACTGGTAAGGACCGAGATGGGATCTGCAAGTCATGGGGACAGTATCATTTTGAAACATTTGATGGCATCTACTACTACTTCCCAGGAAACTGCTCCTATATTTTTGCAAAAGACTGCAGTACTCCAGAACCCCAGTACACTGTTTGGGTAAGTATGTGAGTGTACACTAGGAGTAACACACTGAATATTCCTTTTTTTCATCACAAGTAAAATAAGTAGAGACAATATCTGGAGCAAACTGCTGCATTGTTTACTTAAACATAACACTGTGCTGCTAGAAAATGTCTTAAGCCTGTGTGCAGTAACTCAAACCATTGATTAAATGATCATCAACAGAGTCAGTATATTAAAAAGAGTATTTCTTACTCCCCCTGTCCTAAAAAGAATCTCTGATCTCTCCTTTCTGGGAGCAAAAGTGTTTTAAGGCAGACCTTGGAAACTTCGATAAACTTCAGCTGTAAGAGTATAAAAAACTTCCCTAGCTGCTGAGTGAAGTGCAAGCAGCTATAACCTGCCTGGTAGCTGGGCACCTGAGCAGCAGCTCCACAGAGAAAGGCCTTGGAGTGCTGGTGGACAGCAAGTTCTCCATGTGCTCTTGTGGCCAATGGGATCCTGAGATATATCAAGGAAAGTGTGTCCAGCAGGGCTAGGGAAGTTCTTCTCCCCCTCTGCTCTGCCCTGCTCAGACCACAGCTGCAATCCTGTGTCCACTTTGGGGCTGCCCAGGTCAAGAGAGACAGAGACCTGCTGGAGAGAGTCCAAGGGAGAGCCAGGAGGATGCTTAGGGGACTTGAGCATCTCCCCTGTGAAGAGAGACTGAGAGCCCTGGGGCTGTTTAGTCTGGAGAAGAGAAGGCTGAGAGGGATCTGATCAATGTCTCTCAAGAGCTGAGGGGTGGGTGTCAAGTGGAGGGGGCCAGGCTCTTTTGGGTGGTGCACAGTGATAAGCCAAGGAACAATGGAAACAAACTTGACCAGAGAAGGTTTCAACTCAGCATGAGGAGAAACTTCTTTCCAGTGAGGGTGACAGAGCCCTGGAGCAGGCTGCCCAGAGAGGTTGTGGAGTCTCCTTCTGTGGACACATTCCAAACCCTCCTGGATGCATTCCTATGTGGACTCTTCTGGGTGATGCTGCTCTGTCAGGGGGGTTGGACCTGATGGTCTCCTGAGTTCCCTCCCAACCTCTGCTATATACTGTGAGACTGTGATACTGTGATACTGGACCCTGACTCACATCCATTGGCATCCTGCAAGCAGCTGCCTCCCTGACCCATGGAAAACTCTGTCCCCTCTAGGGATTTGCATTCTAATTTTGGATTACCTCCATGTCATGCAGAGAAGATTAATAGCTCAAAAGCCTTCATCTTGACCTATGTATGGCAGGCACTCTTCAGTAATTTCCTGAAATTCATGAGTATCCCTAGTTAATAGCTTTGGGTCAGGGAGAGTTCAAAAACTGTATCCTCCTTCCTTCATTATGTCACTTTTTACACCATGATTTGGATTTGATGCTGTCTGGGTAGGGAAGAGGAGAGAAGGGAGGTCCTGATTCTGAGCCCTAGTGGGCACAGGGGTGAGGGGAGACCTTGATGCTGATTTCTGCTCCAAACCCTCTTGAACTAAACACATAACCTCCTCTCAGCCCAGCTAACCATGCCTAGGGAAGGCAAGCCTGCCACTGGAAGTGCTATTTCTATTCACTCAGCTTATAGACAGCTGCTGTAACCTCTGCCTTCCCCATTTCATTTTAGTTCTGTGGGTTCTCTGTGCAGCTCTGATCTTTTAGGAGTTGTTGGTAAATGCTGCAGCAAAGCCCAAGATTATATTAAAAATCTAGAATCCATGTTTCCAGTGGATTCCAGTTGTTGTGGAAAGAGAGAAACTACCACTCAATTGCTGGAACAAATGTCATGTTCTGCTGAAAACTGAAAATGTTTACTCAGGATGATCCTAAGTAATGTTGAAGCCCTGCAGTCACTCCAGGCTGGGCAATGGAGAAGCAGGAACATGGCCAAATTCCCACACTTTAGTTCTTCTGGCTTTAATAACCCACCTCTCTAGAGGATAAAAAAACCCACAATAATTATTTTTATTTTCCTTGACTATGTTTCTGCCTTGGGCCAGGTTTAGACAGAAACCATTTGTCACTACCAGTAATAGTTGTGATGTCTTTAATTATGATTATCTTGAAACATGTAAAAACTGCTGATGCTTTTCCTGGTTTGGTTTATTTAATTCAGAGAAACAGTAACTGGTTTTTACTTCTATGGCTGAGTGGCAGTTTGGGAAGATTAATTCAGGTCTGTGGTAGCACTGTATGCTTACCCACAGAGCTTTCCTACAAGAATGACAGCCCTAGTTACTTCTACAGCCTCCATTACTGTGTTGGCAGAATGCTGCCCAATTACTGATCTATTTAGCTTCACAGCCAAGCAAAGCAGCACTGCAGCTCCTAGCATAGAATCATGGAATTGTCAGGGTTGGAAGGGACCTCAATGATCAGCCAGTTCCAATCCCCCTGCCATGGGCAGGGACACCTCACACTACAGCAGGCTGGCCAGAGCCTCATCCAGCCTGTCTGCAAAAACTTCCAGGGGTGAGGCTTCCACCACCTCCCTGGGCAACCTGTGTCAGTGTCTCACCACCCTCATGGGGAAGAACTTCTTCCTAACATCCAATCTGAATCTCCCCATTTCTAGTTTTGCTCCATTCCCCCCAGTCCTATCACTCCCTGACACCCTCAAAAGTCCCTCCCCAGCTTTCTTGTAGCCCCCTTCAGATACTTGAAGGCCACAAGAAAGTCTCCTGGGAGCCTTCTCTTCTCCAGACTGCACAACCCCAACTCTCTCAGTCTGTCTCCAGAGCAGAGCAGCTCCAGCCCTCTGCTCATCCTGGTGGCCCTTCTCTGGACACCTTCCAGCACCTCCAGATCCCTCTTGTAACAGAGGCTCCAGAACTGGACCCAGAGCTCCAGGTGTGGTCTGAGCAGAATGGAGCAGAGGGGGAGAATCCCCTCCCTGGCCCTGCTGGCCACACTTCTCTTGCTGCAGCCCAGGCTCTGCTTGGCCCTCTGGGCTGCAAGTGCTCACTGCTGGCTCCTGTTGAGCTTCTCATCCCCCAGCACCCCCAAGTCCCTCTCCTCAGGGCTGCTCTTCAGCCAGTTCCTGCCCAGCCTATATCAGTGCTTGGGATTGCCTCAACCCAGATGCAGGACCTAGCACTTGGTCTCAGAGAACAGTGACACAGAGTCATAAGAGTCATATTTAAGCTATCTGTACCCTGTCTATGTTTTAAATCAGGTAGTGATGGGTATCTAAGATTCAAAACACATTCCCCTGTCTCCTCAGTGGTGTCTCAGATCAGCTCATGGGCTTTGGAAGCAGGGTAGTCTTGGGCATCCCACAGTTTTGAGTGATTCAGCACCACTGAGATCAATGAAAGCTCTTGAAGCTTTACTCAAGGTTTTGCAATAGTTTGTGCTTAAAACTCACTTAGAGAAAGTGAATGCAATTCAAAACTGTGTAGTAGTTAATTGGTTAGGACAAATGCACTGAGGAGCTGTCTGATGGAGAGTGATCTGGGTCCTGCAGGAAGCACCTGGGGAAGGACCACTAAATATGAGCCAGAAGTGTGCTCAGATGGCCAAGAAGGCCAATGGCATCCTGGCATGCATCAGGAATAGTGTGGCCAGCAGGTCTGTGGATGTGATTGTCCCTCTTCCACTCAGCACTGGTGAAGCCACACCTCAAATACTGTGTCCAGTTTTGGGCCCTTCACTCCAAGAAGAACATCAAGGTGCTGGAGCATGTCCAAAGAAGAGCAACCAAGTTGGTGAAGAGTCTTGAACAGAAGTCTTATGAGGAATGGCTTAGGGAACTGAGATTGCTTAGTCTTCAGAAGGGGAGGCTGAGTGGAGACCTCAATGCCCTCTGCAACTACCTCAAAGGAGGTCTCTTCTCACATGCCACAAGTGACAGGACAGGAGGAAATGATCTCAAGTTGTGCCAAGGAAGGTTCAAGTTGGATATTAGGAAAAATTTTATTCACAGAAATGGTTATCAAGCATTGGAACAACTTCCCAGGGAGGTGGTGGAGTCACTCTCCATGGAGATATTTAAAGTTGTATTGCAAGTTGAGAGCACAGCCTAGCCAGTAAAAAGCTGTGTGTTCCCTGGGGACAAGAACCTTCCTGCAGGAATTGTGCTCTGCCTTGCTGAAGGCTGGGAATGCAAACTTCAAGGGTAGCCTTTTTTTTCTTTTTTTTTTTTTTTTCCCTAAAAAGGAAAAGTGCTGGCTTAGCATGCCTGTTCCAAGGTCTGATTACACATTTTTTATGTGAGATCTACTTCACTGTCCTAGTGGATGGGAGGTTGCCCATGAGGCAGCAATGTGCTCTGGTGGCCAAGAAGGCCNGCCACAAGTATGATTCAGGGAGTGGAAGATCTTCCTTATGAGGAGAGCCTGAGGGAGCTGAGGACTCTGTAGCTTGGAGAGGAGGAGCCTGAGAGGTGACCTCATTGCTGGTGCTAAAGATGTGCAGGGGGAGTGCCCAGAGGCTGGAGCCAGGCTCTGCTGGGTGATGCCCAATGCCAGCACAAGGAGCAGTGGTGGAAGCTGAGGCATAGGAAGTTCCATGGAAACAGGAGGAGAATTTTTTTCCCTGTGAGGGTGACAGAACCCTGGAAGAGGCTGCCCAGGGAGGTTGTGTAGTCTCCTTCTCTGGAGCTATTCCAGAGCTGCCTGGATGTGTTCCTGTGTGATCTGCTCTAGGTGCTCCTGCTCTGGCAGGGGGATTGGACTGGATGAGTTTTTGAGGTCCCTTCCAGCCCTGGCATTCTCTGATGGTGTGAAATGTGTAGACATGCTGAGACAGGAGTTGCATCGTTTATAACTTCTGGAAGCATGCATCTGAGATCTGTGCAACACCTCTCTCTAGTCACAGGCAGCCATGGAAGTCACACACTGCCAACACCTGAGATGTACCTCTGGCTGGCCTCAACTTGTGTTTCTATTGCCATGTTCAAAGTAGTGAAGCTACCATTGAACCTCCATTAGCAGGGCTGGCAAGCCAGCCTCACACAGGTTTAACAGCCACACAGAACTTAGATGCCTACAGAGGGAGCCTGTGCTGGTTTTAAGGTATACAGAATCACAGAATCAACCAGGTGGGAAGAGACCTCCAAGATCATCAAGTCCAACCGACCTCATACCTTTAATTTCTTCTCACAGGGTTTGAGCAGAAGAGTAAAAGGATGTAAATAAATCACAACTGGGTGTAAGAAAGCAAAATAAGGATTATTCTAAACACTTCCATTGGAGGGATAGAAATGTTTAAGAGTCAGTACTCAAAACAAAGTACAGGCAGTCTGTCAGTCTTTCTGTCTGGTGTTTCTGGCACACTGACCTTGACAAGCTAAGTTTAACAACCTCTCTGCTTCTTGGCTTCCTTCCCCTTTGCCTGCTAGCTGTGGGAATGGTGGGGGGAGGGAAAAGAGGCAGGGCCCAGGGGGCTTTGTTGTGTTTTTTCTGTTGATTGTACCTGTTTGTAAATGTTGTGAATAGTGTACATTTGTACATATTCATTGCATTTCATTATAGATTGTAGCTCTGCTTGTAAAATACAGATTCTTTTGCTTCTGAACTGAGCTAGTCTGGAGCTGTTAATGTGGGAGGGGAATTTCAGCCTACCACACTACAGCCCAACGTGGGGCAATTGCTTGTTTGATTTATTGCTGCTCAGATTAAGAAGCAAAATGGAGCTGCTTTGGATCCTGTGGCATGTTATACATTCTGTTCTGACTGTGGTGATTTATAAATGGGCTGTTTCTGCTATGATGGATAAAAATTGTGAGAGATGTGGCATAGAAACTATTTCTTTGGTTGAAAGACAAGTTACAGAAAGTTGTTGGGTATTGTTTTGGCTTTATTGGAGTAGGGAGTTATGGTAACTTGACTGTAAATCTGCCAGCAGAAGTAGATGAATTCACTATTCCTATTGCAGAAGGTTGTGTGAACAAATGGAACCCTAAAATGAGCCTTTCAAAACCTCAGCAGATCCTGACTGGTTGAAGAAGACATGATGCAGGTCAGCTGGTGCCAGTCCCAGCTGACATAAGAATCCTGGTGTTATGCTGAGGTTTTGTATTGGCTTGTCCCTGCAGAGGGACCTTTGCAGGCTGGCTGGGTGGGCAGAGGCCAATGGGATGAGATTGAACAAGGCTAAGTGCAGGGTTCTACACTTTGGACACAACAACCCCAAGCAGTGCTACAGGCTGGGGACAGAGTGGCTGGAGAGCAGCCAGGCAGAGAGGGACCTGGGGG
>VXBD01003478.1:5645-18779 GCA_013399975.1 Indicator maculatus
GTGGGGAGATTCAGACTGGATGTGAGGAAGAAGTTCTTCCCCATGAAAGTGGTGAGAGCCTGGCACAGGTTGCCCAGGGAGGTGGTTGAGGTCCCATCCCCGGAGGTGTTTGCAGCCAGGCTGGATGAGGCTCTGGCCAGCCTGCTGTAGTGTGAGGTGTCCCTGCCCATGGCAGGGGGGTTGGAACTGGATGATCCTTGTGGTCCCTTCAACCCTGACTGATTCTGTGATTCTATGATTCTAACTCCTGTAGGTAGGAGCTCTCTTCTCCATTCAACTCTGTCTAAAATAGAATCATAGAATTGTCAGGGTTGGAAGGGACCTCAAGGATCATCCAGTTCCAACCCTCTTGCCATGGGCAGGGACACCTCCACAGCTTACTCCACAGAATTCACTTCATTTCCTTGAAATCTTTGGCTTTCCTTGGATTTGTTCACCTCAGAGCCAAGAGATGACTCTAACTTATTAAGTATTTGCTTCTTTTGCTATTAGGTGTGGAGCACTTTTCAACAGCCACTGTTGCAGGGGGGAAGGTTTGTACATAGCAAATAGAGGCCTTGCAATTGCTCAACTCTTTTCTACCCCAGAGGACCAAAAGATGATTGTTCTTGATGCACACTGATGGCTTCTTATCTGCAGGGCAGCATCAAGCAGCTCTCTTTGCACCCACTTCTGACTCTGTTAATGCTCATAATTACTCTGTGTTTAGAAGTTTGCATAACAGCATATTAAGGGCTTTTTTTTTTTCTTCTTAGGAGCATTTTCATTTGCTTTTGTATACTTCCTAAAGTGAGGCCAAATTCCTTTCAGTTTGATGCCAGACTTCCTTAACTTCCCTTCACACTTGTAATTACCAGCAAGCTGCTTTATTTTAGAGAATCATGGAGTTGTTTCAGTTGAAAAAGCCCTCTGAGATCACCCAGTCCAGCCATCAACCCAACCCCACCATGGCCACTAAACCATGGCCCCAAGAGCCATGGCCTCAGGCTTCTGGAACACCTCCAGGGATGGAGACTTCACCACCTCCCTGGGCAGCCTCTTCCAATCCCTGACCACTCTTGCAGCACAGACATTGTTCCTCCTCTCCAACCTAACCTTGGCACAATTCCATGAAATTTGCTCTCCTTCTATCACCTGAGACTAAGGAGAAGAGTCCAACCCCCACCTGGCTGCAACCTCCCTTCAGGTAGTTGTAGAGAGCAACTCTCTGTAGAGAGCAAATTTTGAGCTAGGAGAAATATCTGCTGGATGATGGCACTTCCCTGCAAAGCAGAGGGCCAGAGATTTGCAGGTTGTTTAACCTGGTCTATCACTGTAGGTTCAAAGCTGGGTGATAGGTGTCCAAAAGTTACATGGAATCATAAAATCACAGAATGATCTGGGTTGGAAGGGACCTCCAAAGCTCATCAACCTTCTCTGCAGTTAGCAGGGACATCCTCAATTAGATCAGGTTGACCAGAGCCCTGTTGAGCCTCACCTTCAATATCTCCAAGGAGGCCTCAAGTACCTCCCTGGGCAACCTGTTGCAGTGTTCCTCATGGTGCAGAACTTGCTCTTAACATCCAACCTGAATCTGCTCTTCTCTAGTCTGAAGCCATTGCCCCTCATCCATCAGGTCTATGTCCTTCCTGTTTTGAGGGCTGCAGACCTGGACACAGTACTCCAGGTGAGGTCTCACAAGAAGTTGTTTATTTTATTTAAAAAATAAAGGAAAAAAAGTGATGGAATTAAAATAATCTCTCCTTTCTGAGGCATCTAGCTGGAGGATGAGCCCAGCTCATTTTTTGCTCAAGACATAGCCACTGGTATATCAGCTGCGCCATGAACACACCTTGAGAGAGCCTCAGGAGCAATGCAAGCCCAGGAGCTTCTCTATGTTTGCAGTGGGAAGGTTCAGAGAGGCAATGTTTCAGCCTATCAGTCTTGATAAGGGCCCAGGTGGGTAGAAATGTCAGCTTTATGTTTGCTCCAGCCACTCTCAATCAATCCACTTTGCTATGTAGGTTACTGAGTCTGTCTTCCCCAAAGCCTTGAAGGCTTTAAATCTTGTGCCTGGAGTGATGCTGTTATTTCCATGATCAAATTGATCCAGGCATACATCAACTTTCATTTTCCTGCTACCAGACTGGTGGGATTGTACTTTTCAGCTCAATGGTTCCAGAAATTCACATAGCAGTGGTGAGGTATTAAATTGATTCTCCTTTGCTTTCTCCACCTGCACAGCAGGAGTGAGGGTTGGTTTTGTTGGGTTTGGTTTTTTTTTTTTTTTTTTGCCTCCTTGCTGCCCACATTTGCTGTGATCCAACTGCATTGCTCAAAACTGGAGGTAACCTTTCCACAAGGTCTTACAGTGAGTGAAATTAGTGTGTTGTGGTACTACAGATGATAAAATAACCATTCTGTTACTAAATGCACTAAAAGGATTCAGTGATAAGGGAGAAAAACACCACTTTGAGGCCTGATGTGTATCCTGCCTTCCCTGATTTCTTCTCTTTTCCCACATCTGCTGCTATCCCTTTGTTTTCTCTTCACCTCCATTCCTACACCCACTGCTACCGTCATCAACTGTGTTTATAACTCACCTCACAGATGATTTTTTTGTCTCCTTTCCACCTTGTCCCACTTCTCTCAAAACACTCCTCATCAGCTCCCAAGCAGACTCTGTCTGGCAAGCTTGCAGCTTCAACAAGAGCAAGTGCAGGGTCCTGCACCTGGGCTGGAACAATCCTCACATTCAGTACACACTGTGGGGAGGAGGTGATAGAAAGCAGCCCTGGAAAAGGACTTGTGGGTGCTGATGGGTGAGAAGCTGGACAGGAGCAGGCAGTGTGAGCTTGCAGCCTGGGCTGCATCAAAAGCAGCATGGCCAGCAGGTGCAGGGAGGGGATTCTGACACTTTGCTCTGCTCTGGTGAGACCTCCCTGGCTCTGCTGCACACACTCCTCTGAGCGCACCCCAGGACCCCATTGGCCTTCTTGGCCCCCATGGACATTGCTGTCCCATGCAGAACTTGTTATCAATCAGCACTCCCAGGTCCTTCTCCTCAGGGCTGCTCTCCAGCAGATGCCCTCCCAACCTGTCCTGCTGCAGTTTATTCTTCCTGCCCAGGTGCATGACCCTCCACTTGTCCTTGTTGAATCTCATTTGGTTCCTCTGTGCCCAGCTCTCAGTCTGTCCAAGTCTCACTGAATAGCCTCACAGCCTTCAGCTGTCTCAGCCAAGCCTCCCAGTTTGGTGTCCTCAGCAAACTTGCTGAGTAGACTCTCTCTGTCTGTCTGTCCCCTCATCAATGTCATTGATGAAGACGTTGAACAGCACCAGACCCAGCACTGATCCCTGGGGGACTCCACCAGTTACAGCTCTCCAGCTGAACCTGGCACCATTGATTACCACTCTTTGAACTCTGTCTTGTAACCAGTTCCTAATCCACCTCACTATCTGCTCTTCCATCCCACACTTCCTGAGCTTGCTCACTAGGATGTCATGGGAGATGGTGTCAAAAACCTTAGAGAGAGAGAGAGAGATAGGTAGATATACTGGTTGCAGGGACAAGAGTGTTCTCCTGAAAGCCTTGAGACATTGAAAACATTTCCAGGGGATGCCTTTTGGTTCCTGTAGAACCCTGCTGCTTCTATCCAAGTCTGTGACACTTCTCCTGAGGATTTGCTGCTGCAGGAGCACAGGTGTTACTTCTCAGCAACACTGCTGTGAAAATTACAGAAACTCAGGGCTGGTCTCATTTAATCTCTGCTTCCCACTGCCTCTGAGGGAGCAGCTCTCCAGCATTGTCCTGTTTCTGCTGCCTGTTTCCTTCCCTGGTGTCTCTTGGACTTCACAAGGGAGTCAGGAAGCAGAATGCTGCATACCTACAAAAAGCAGAGAGCTCTTGTGTTAAACAGCTACATCACAGCTCACAGTATGTTAGGGATTGGAAGGGACCTCCAGAGATCATCAAGTCCAACTTCCCTGCCAGAGCAGGACCAGAGAATCCAGCACAGGTCACACAGGATCACATCCAGACAGGGCTGGAAAGGCTCCACAGAAGGAGACTCCACAACCTCTCTGGGCAGCCTGCTCCAGGGCTTTGGGACCCTCCCAGTGAAGAAGTTCCTCCTCATGTTGAGGTGGAACCTCCTGTGCTGCAGCTTACATCCATTGCCCCATGTCTTATCCCACAGTTCAACTGAGCAGAGCCTGTCCCCTCCCTCCTGACCCCCAGCCCTCAAATGTTTATAGACATTTATTAAGTCCCCTCTCAGTCTTCTCCTCTCTACACTAACCAGCTCCAGGTCCCTCAGCCTCTCCTCACCAGGCAGTGCTCCAGTCCCTTCAGCATCCTTGTAGCCCTCCCTGGACTCTCTCCAGCAGATCCCTGTCCCTCCTGAACTGGGGAGCCCAGAACTGGATGCAGTATTCCAGGTGAGGTCTCACCAGGACAGAGCAGAGGGGCAGGAGAACCTCCCTGGCTCTGCTGGACACACTCCTCTGAATGCCCCCCAGGATCCCATTGCCCTCTTGGCCACCAGGGCACATTGCTGTCCCATGGGAACTTGTTATCCACCAGCACTCTCAGGTTCTTCTCCATGGGGCTCCACCTCCTCCTGTGAAGACCCACCCTTGACCTAATCTGTTTGACAGAATCACAGAATCATAGAATTATTTGGGCTGGAAAAGCCCTCTAAGATCAAGCACAATAAGGGGAGCTGCTGAAATAGATAAAATACTTCTCAGAATCATAGAAATATTTTAATTGGATAAAATCTCTAAGATCACCCAGTCCAGCCATCCACCCAACCCCACCATGGCCATCAAACCTGATGGATCAGGTCCAGAGGAGGGCCATGAGAATGATCAGGGGGTTGAAGAACCTCTGCTATGGGGACAGGCTGAGGGAGCTGGGGTGTTCAGCCTGGAGAAGAGAAGGCTCCAGGGACACCTAATAGCAGCTTGCCAGTACCTGAAGGTGGCTACAGGAAGGATGGAGAGAGACTGTCTGCAAAGGCCTGCAGGGGCAAGACCAGAGGCAATGGCTTCAAACTAGAGCAGAGCAGATTTTGGCTGGATATCAGGAAGAAGTTCTTCACTGTGAGGGTGGTGGAACACTGGAACAGGTTGCCCAGGGAGGTGGTTGAGGTTCCATCCCTGGAGATATTGAAGGTGAGCCTCAAGAGGGCTCTGGGCAGCCTGATCCAGTTGGAGATGTCCCTGCTGACTGCAGGGAGGTTGGACTGGATGAGCTTTGGAGGTCCCTTCCAGCCTGAACCATTCTATGATTCTATGATTCTGTGACTATGCTCACTTACCAGTGAGGGTTACTTGGAAGTGTTTGACTGGGCGATATCTGCAGCCTTCTCAATATTCTTCTTCAGTTGTGTAATTCCATGCCCTGCAGTGCTGTTATCACTTAAGAAAACTGCTTTCTGTTTCACAGGCATCAGCGCTGAATGTTAAATGGAAAGGAGGTAAAAGCATCACAGTGGTTAAGAGCTGCACAATTCCACCCTCTTCATTTTACACCAAGCTGATCTGCTATTTGCTTCTTTACATTTTAATGCAGATATAAAAGGGAAATCTCTACCACTATTACTAAATGTCCCTGAGCAGAGCTGAGTCTAGTGATGACTTGTCCTCAAAAGATTTGATTCAGTGTGCATCAGCTTCTCAAGTACTGAGTTCTCACTTTGGGCTCTATGAATCCCAGTGCCCAGGTCTAATGTAAGGATCAATGTAAGTTGTGCCAGGGAAGGGTTAGGTTGGAGACTGGGAGCAATTTCTTTGCTGCAAGAGTGGTCAGGGATTGGAAGAGGCTGCACAGAGAGGTGGTGGAGTCCCCATGCCTGGAGGTGTTCAAGAAACCTGTGGCCATGGTACTTGGGGCCATGGTTTGATGGCCATGGTGGGGTTGGGTGGATGGCTGGACTGGGTGATCTTAGAGATTTTATCCAATTAAAATATTTCTATGATTCTGAGAAGTATTTTATCTATTTCAGCAGCTCCCCTTATTGTGCTTGATCTTAGAGGGCTTTTCCAGCCCAAATAATTCTATGATTCTGTGATCACACTGTAGTGATCACACTGATCACACTGTCTGTAGTGGTCACACTGTAGTGATCACACTGATCGCACTGTCTGCAGTGATCACACTGTAGTGATCACAGTCTGAAGTGATCACAGTCTGATCACTGTGTAGTGATCACACTGATCACTATGTCTGTAGTGATCACACTGACTGATCAGCATGTCTGTAGTGACCACACTGTCTGTAATGATCACTGTTTGATCACACTGTCTGATCACACTGTCTGTAGTGATCACACTGTCTGCAGTGATCACTGTCCCCGTAGTGATCTAATCAATCACAGAATCATTGATTCATAGAATCGATTCTCTCAGAGGCCTTTTCCAACCCAAACACTTCAGTGATGCTGGATGTCAAATGGGAGTGCTGTTAGGAGCAGGATGAGTTAGTCTCTCCTCTGCCTTTGCAGTGGCACATCTTTCCTTCCCTTGCAATGCTTCCATCTTTATTATCTTTCTTGTCTTCACTTCAAGGAGGTATTTTTCATTTGAGTCTTATTTTTCAGTTCCTCATCAACCCAAGTGCCTCTGCAGGAGCATGGAGCATACTGTGTCCTTTATAAATTAAGCATTAATTACATGATTAATTATTATGATGATGATGATGTTCAGCTCCCTGGAAGGTTTTATACACAAGCAGTTAAATGCATATATTCTCTGAGACATGTCTGCAGAGTGATTATGGACTTTGCTCCTACACAAAGCTATTGATTTCTCTCCTGCACTCCAGCCTATGACACCAGCTTCTCTTCCAGGCAGCATATTAACATTTGCCTCCTCTTTATGATCAAGTTTTGTATACCCCTTTTTTTGGCAAGGAGAAAAAGAAAACTGCATCACCCACATATGTCTCCTGAAACCATAAACCTGCTCCCTTGGGAGGCACAGAATTGTTCTTAACCTTTGTTGTCCTCAGGTGCTCTCTGTTGCCATTCTGCTTCCACACAATGCAAGGATGACATTAATGAAACTTACAGGCAGCAAAAGGATTTGCAGTGGGAGGTGAGCTCCTAGGAAACCTTGCAGGCATCTTTAAGCAAGGCTTAAAACTTTTTAAGCTTTGGCTGTGGTTGCCACAGAGTCATAAATTGCATCAGGTTGGAAGGGACTCTCAAAAGTCGTCTTGTCCAATTCCCCTGCAGTCAGCAGGGACACCTCCAACTACAGCAGACTCCTCAGGGCCACATCAAGTCTGATCTTGAATGTCTCAGGGCCAGGGCCTCAACCACATCCCTGGGCAACCTGTTCCAGTATTTCACCTCTCTCATTGTGAAAAACTTCCTCCTGATATCCGACAGAAGTCTCCTCTGCTCCAACTTCAAACCACTGTCCCTTGTCCTCTCAGTACAAGCCCTTCTCAACTGTCCTCCCCACCTTCATGGTGAGACCTTATGGTTTAACAGTTGTGTCCAGGGAGATATTAGGTTATAGCTGGATTGGATCATAGAATCATAGAATTGTTAGGGTTGGAAGGGACCTCAAAGATCATCCAGTCCCAACCCCCTGCCATGGGCAGGGACACCTCACACCACAGCAGGTTGCTCACAGCCACATCCAACCTGGCTGCAAAAACCTCCAGGGATGAGGCTTCCATCACCTCCCTGGGCAACCTGTGTGTGCTGGTTTGTGCCACACTGTGCCAGTCTCTCACCACCCTCATGGGGAAGAATTTCTTTCTGATATCCAATCTGAATCTCCCCATTTCTACTTTTGCTCCATTCCCCCCCAGTCCTATCACTCCCTGACACCCTCAAAAGTCCCTCCCCAGCTTTCTTGTAGCCCCCTCCAGATATTGGAAGGCCACAAGAAGGTCTCCTGGGAGCCTTCTCCTCTCCAGACTGCACAACCCCAACTCTTTCAGTCTCTACTCATAGCAGAGCAGCTCCAGCCCTCTGCTCATCCTCATGGCCCTTCTCTGGACACCTTCCAGCCCCTCCAGATCTTTCCTGCAACAGGGATGATCTTCAGGGTTTTTCCAGCCAGCTGATTCTATGATTCAATAGTAGCCTTGAGACATGAGGAGTTTACATTTATTTGAGAGGCACTTGGAAACCCTTTTGGGCTTTTGTGCCTCCCAGTGTTCCCTCAGAAGCTGAAGAGCAGTGCCTTCAAGTTTTCCTCAGGTGCTCTCTGCTGCCATTCTGCTTCCACACGATGCAAGGATGACATTAATGAACCTTACAGGCAGCAAAAGGCTTTGCAGTGGGAGGTGAGCTCCCAGGGGAGCGCAGGGTAAGTGCAGCCCTCCCTGTGCTCAGAGACACCCCACACTCACCCCACTGCTGGGGGCCCGCAGAGAGGAGCCTCCCTCTGCCCCTCATGGCAGGGGAGTGGTGGTGAGGCAGCCTGCTGCAGTGCCCATGGGCAGCTCTGCCACACGCCAGCTTGGGCCACCACTTCAGCCACGCATCCAGGAACGGCTGTGGGCAGGGTGGAGTGGCAGCTGGAGAGCAGGGATCTGCATGGGCTCAGGCTTCAGGCTGTGTCCCTGAAAGGAATGGGAAGCATCTGGCTGCTCTGCTGTCGCTGGGTAATGATGCAGCCCCCTCCAAGCCCAGATGTGATTCTACATTCCTGTAGCTGTTCTGCTGGGAGTTTCCACACCCCAGACATCTGCTATTGGGAATCAGAGGCACGATACTTACATGATATTTTAGGGCTGTTATTCCTGGAGGTTTGTGGTTTCCTCCTTTGACTTTCCTTTGGAAAATGCTTCTTTATTGACCCAGGGTCATCTCCCACTCGACTGCTACCCCCCAGAGAGGAGATCCCCACGGGAAGCTGTGCTACACTTCTGCAGCACTGGCTGTAAAGGCAGCAGGTTCAGGGGATGACAAAAGTGGGGGAGGGAGGGTTGACACTGCATAACATTATGGTCTGTCACATAAATATATATGGAGGCAGCTGCTAAAACGAAGTCATTGCTGCCTGCTGCAGCAATGTGTGCTTAGACCATGTTCATAACCCAGCAGTGCCCATCCAGCAGGTAATTACAGGCTCAGGCTGTGGGGAAAGGGCTGCTTGGGCACTAGGGAACTACATGGATGTGAGGAGGAAGTTCTTCCCCATGAGAGTGGTGAGAGCCTGGAATGGGTTGTCCAGGGAGGTGCTTGAGGCTCCATCCCTGGAGGTGTTTAAGGCCAGGCTGGATGAGGCTCTGGCCAGCCTGCTGTAGTGTGAGGTGTCCCTGGCCATGGCAGGGGGGTTGGAACTGGATGATTCTTGTGGTCCCTTCCAACCATGACTGATTCTATGATCCTATGATTCTATATCCATTTAAAAAAAAAATCATAGAATTGTAGAATGGTTTGGCTGAGGGAGATGGGGGTGTTCAGCCTGGAGAAAAGGAGACTTAGAGGGGACCTTATCACTCTCTACAACTGCACAAAAGGAAGTTGTACTCAGGTGGGGGTCAGGCTCTGCTCCCAGGCAACTTGTGACAGGACAAGAGGGCATGGTATGAAGATGCCCCAGGGGAGGTTTAGGTTGGATATTAGGAAGCAATTCCTCACAGAAAGGCTGATTAGGCTCTAGGATGGACTGCCCTGGGAGGTGGTGGAATTGTTATCACTGGAGGTATTTAAAACACTCCTGGATGTGGTGCTGAGAGATGTGGTTCAGTGGCAGTGGCAGCAGCAGTGGTGGGATGGTGAGCTCTAGGGTAGCACTTGGACTTGATGATCTCAAAGGTCTCATCCAAAGAAAAATTGAATGTGGCACTTGGTGGCATGGTTTAGCTGATGTGGTGTTGTTAGTTCATAGGCTGGACTTGATGATCTCAGAGGTCTTTTCCAGCCTCAATCATTCAGTGATTCTGTTTGGCTTGGAAGGGATCTTAAAGATCATCTAGTTCCACCCCACCTGCCAGGGGCCCCTAGGGACACCTTCCCCTAGCCCAGCTTGCTCAAGGCTTTGTTCGACCTGGCCTTGAACACCTCCAGGGAAGGGACATCCACAACCTCCCTGGGCAACCTGTTCCAGATAAATAAATCATCAGGGCAAAAGAGATGAGAAGACCATATTGTGATTTTAGAAGGGTGATACAGAGAAGGTGAAAGTGTGCAGGAGAAGGCAAACTCAGGGCTGTGTGGAGGTGGCACAGCCTTTTCATGGCCCAGACTCATCTACTGAAATCTGTAGGGAAAAAAAACACAGCCTGGCTGGGAACTCTAAATTCCAGGATTAATCCTGAAGTGGAAGTTCATGATTATATTACTCAAACCTGTTAGAAATATAAGGTAAGAAGGAAGAAGGAAGAAGCAGTCCATATTTCCATTTCCTGTTTCCATGGACAGTTAATACACTGAAAAGAAACAGAGGACCTGGAGAATTCATCTGAAAGACCATATCATGCCCCTTGGTACCATGCTCTTGATTGTACTTTGGTTCTTACTGTATGACTTGGCACAGGCTTGCCAAGCCCCTGCATCTGGAAGGCTTCCCCTGCCCAACCACCTCAGATAGTCAGTCACAGAATCATACAACCAGAGAATCATAGAACCAGAGAATCATAGATCCACATAATTGTAGCATCACAGAACCACAGAACCACAGAATCAGAGAACCACAGAATCACAGCATCATAGCTTAGAAAGTCAGAATCACAGAATTAACCAGGTTGGAAAAGACCTTTGAGATCCAACCTATCACCCAACACCATCTAATCAACTAAACCATGGCACTGAGTGCCTCATCCAGGCTTATTTTAAACACCTCCAGGAATGGTGACTCTACCACCTCCCTGGGCAGCACATCCCAATGGCAAATTTCTCTTTCTGGGAAGAACTTTCTCCTCACCTCAAGCCTAAACCTCCCCTGACACAGTTTGAGACTGTGTCCTCTTGTTCTGCTGCTGCTTGCCTGGGAGAAGAGCCCAACCCCCACCTGGCTACAGCCTCCCTTCAGGTAGTTGTAGACAGCAATGAGGTCAGCCCTGNAGATGTGTTCAGTCTCCTGCCCTTGGACTGTGCCATCTGTCCAGCCTGGCAAGGTCCCTCTGCAGAGCCCTCCTACACTCTAACAGATCAACATCTGCCCCCAACTTGGTGTCATCTGCAAACTTACTGATGATGGACCCCATCCTCTTGTCCAGATCATCAATAAAGAGATTGAGCAGGATCAGGCCCCTAGAGTCACGGAACCACAGAATTAGAGAACCAGAGAATCACAGAATCGTAGAGCTACAGAATCATGGAATCATTAACATTGGAAAAGATTTTTAAGATCATCAGGGTTGGACTAGATGATCCTTGGGGTCCCTTCCAACTTGGTATTCTATGAATCTATGAAGTCCAACTATCAACCCAACACCACCATGTGCACTAAATCCCAAAGTCCCACACCTGCACATTATTTTAACACATCCAGGGACAGTGATCCTACCCTGTGTAGGCACTGCAGAGGACACACTACCCCATCAGGTCTTCTGCATGCTGATCAACTTCCAAGCAGCCCTGAACATGATCCCTATTGTGCCTCTGATCTCTGTGTTACTGTACAGAAGTGAGGCACTGGGAGGCCGTGGTGGTCACAGGGCTGGTAGAAAGTTCTATGGAAACAGAAGGAAAATATTTTTCCCTGTGAGGGTGATAGAGCACTGGAGTATGTTGCCCAGGGGAGTTGTGGAGTCTCCCTCTCTGGAGATACTCAAAACCTGCCTGGATGAGTTGCTGTGTGACCTGCTCTAAGTGGTCCTGCTCTGGCAGGGGAGTTGGACTGGATGAGCTTTGGAGGTCCCTTCCAGCCCATAACACTCTGTGATTCTGTGAGCTGCATGGGACCAGCAGGCAGCATCACACCCAGGGGAGAGGGGCAAAAGCCAAAAGGAATGGTAAGAGAAGTTGAGGACACCAAGAACAAAGTGGTAGAGGTGGCAAGAGAATGAGAGGAAAAAGCAAGGAAAGGTAAGATGGAGAAGGTAGGTCAGAAAAGGAAGGATGGCAGCCTGGGGAAACTGCTGCCTTCTGAAACATTGCCTTATTCATGCAATGTCTGCTGGGGCTGCCTGGAAAAGAGCCACTTCTGGCCAGGGGAATGGCTCCTGGGACAAACTGGAAGCCCTGAATTATCCATCCCAGCACAGGATAGCAGTGAGGCAATGGAGCTGAAAGAGGAAATGGGGGGAGCAGAGGGCAAGGCACACCAAAGAGATGAAGCAGAAAAACTGTCTTCTTCTGCAGGAGGGGAGGAAGCCCCCATTTAACTTTTTCCTGTTTGCTTTGGGTGGTTTTCAAGCCAGGCACCTTGGGCTGTGTGCTGCGTGGCAGGCAAAGAAACTCCAGGCTCCTGGCTCTGGCATCTCAGTCAGCAGTAATTTGTATTGCTGTTCCTCCTTAATAAAAATCCACCCTGCACTCCAAAAGAGTAACTAGGACACTTAGTTTTTATTCCACATGCATCTCATTTGTCTTCAGCAGGTTATTCCATAATCTCATCATTATTGCAATCACCCTCTGAGGACAGCTGACTTGCATTAATCAGCTAGGCCTCTCATCCCTCACTAGATTCTTTACAGTTTTACTGTGCCCTTGGGCATCCTAACTTTACTTGAAAAATTAATAAACCTCCCCTCTCTTATCTTACCTTATTAATGTCTGTCTTTGTAACCCATTATCCCTGCATCTCTTCGGTGACCATTTGAGGATGTGGTTACCACCAAAGGATCGTCCCCTGGTGAGGCAGCACACAGGAGTGCCCTACATAATTGAAAAGGAAAAAGAAGAAAAAAAAAAGGGAAAAAGAAATAAAAAAGGAAAAATGTGAAAAGAAAAAAATTATAAAGAAAAATAAAAAGAAAAATGAAAAATAAAAAAAAGAAAAATAAAAAAGGAAAAAGGAAAAAGAAAAAAGGAAAAAAGAAAGAAGGAAAAAGATAAAAAGGGAAACAGAAAAAAAGGAAGAAGAAAAAAGGAAGAAGAAAAAGGGAAGAAGAAAAAAGGAAAAAGAAAAAAGGAAAAAGAGGAAAAAGAAAAAAGGGAAAAGAAAAAAGGGAAAAGAAAAAAGGGAAAAGCAAAAAGGGAAAAGCAAAAAGGGAAAAGCAAAAAGGGAAAAGCAAAA
>VXBD01003478.1:23538-41015 GCA_013399975.1 Indicator maculatus
CCCATGGCAGGGGGTTGGAACTGGCTGATCCTTGTGGTCCCTTCCAACCCTGACTGATTCCATGATTCTATGATTCTATGATTCTAGATTTTACGAATTGATTACTCACAGGTGATTCCAGCCAAGTAGGGAGTGCTGCTGCTGTGTGTTAGCTGTTGAGGCTTGGGATCCCTCTCTAGCGCAGGCTGCCGGCAGGAGAGCCCATGCGGTCCTGGGGCTCCAGCGAATGGCAGGTGATTTTCAACACTTCTCATGACAGGCACTTGCTCTGTCTGGGTAAACTGAGGCACAGCAAAATTCTAGTTGCAAGGGGAAGCAGGCTTGTCTCTGTCTCCTAAGCTCCTGGCTTCTCTAGCTCGCAGTGTGTAGGCTCATGGCTTTTATCCCAGGCTCTAGACCAGGCAACTCGAGGCAGCTTCAAGCAAGATGGGTCTGAGGCAATTCAACCAAGGTTTAAGCAAGTCTTAAGCAGGGCAAGGGGACTAGAAATCACCCTGTGTATATAGCTTGCCTGGGATCCAGTTGGGCCAATAGGACAACTGAAGCCAGTACATAGTTATCCAATGAAAAGGGGTTTTGCCAGGCTGTGGCCATAAAAGAGACTGAGGGAGTTGGGGGTGTTTAGCCTGGAGAAGAGGAGGCTCAGGGCAGACCTCACTGCTGCCTACAACTACATGAAGGGAGGTTGTAGCCAGGAGGGGTTTGGTCTCTTCTCCCAGGCAAGCAGCACCAGAACAAGAGGACACAGTCTCAAGCTGTGCCAGGGGAGGTCTAGGCTGGATGGTAGGAGGAAGTTCTTCGCAGAGAGAAATTTGCCATTGGGATGTGCTGCCCAGGGAGGTGGCAGAGTTGCCATCCCTGGAGATGTTCAAGAAAGCACTTGGATGAGGCACTTAGTGCCAAGGTCAGGTTGATTGGATAGGGCTGGGTGATAGGTTGGACCAGATGATCTTGGAGGTCTCTTCCAACCTGGCTGATTCTATGACAGACTGGAGATTAGGTAAAACTTCCTCACCAAAAGTGTTGTAAAGCTCTGAGGTAGGTGGTGGAGTCCCCATCCCCGGGGGTATTAAGGGATGTTTGGAAGTGGTGCTGAGGGACTGCAGACTCCCCACTTTGTTTTGAGTAGTNATGTTCAAGAAAGCACTTGGATGAGGCACTTAGTGCCAAGGTCAGGTTGATTGGATAGGGCTGGGTGATAGGTTGGACCAGATGATCTTGGAGGTCTCTTCCAACCTGGCTGATTCTACGACAGACTGGAGATTAGGTAAAACTTCCTCACCAAAAGTGTTGTAAAGCTCTGAGGTAGGTGGTGGAGTCCCCATCCCCGGGGGTATTAAGGGATGTTTGGAAGTGGTGCTGAGGGACTGCAGACTCCCCACTTTGTTTTGAGTAGTAGCTCTTAAACATTTCTATCTATCCAATGGATGTGTTTAGAACAATCAGTATTTTGCTTTCTTATACCCAGCAGTGCCTTATTTACACTCTTTCACTTTCTCTGCTTGAACTTTGCAAAGAAAAATTAAAGAGACAGTTTCAAACCATCACAGTGACCTGGCAGTGCTAGGTTAGCTCTTGGAGCTGATGATCTTATAGGTCTCTTCCAACCAAAACAATTCTACAACTCTATCTTTTTGCCTCTGCAGAGGTGAATTCTGTCCTGCTGAACATTGTGTGGTTCCCTGTGCTTGCACTGAACCAGAGCCTGAGGCAGAAGCACAGCCCCTGCCAGCTCCTCCACTCTGGGTATCAGATTTTCCTTTATGCCCTACAGCTTGCAGCTTTTTTCTCTTTTTGCCACTAAGCATTTTCTGAGATTTGTGGCCAGGAGCTCTGGTTTTTATGATATTTTTAGTACTCTGCATGGTTGTTTAAAGCGCACCTTATAAAACTTCAGTCCTCAGCCAGCTCCCTATAAACAGGTTCTGGTTTACATCAGCAGGCTTCAAACCTTGCTCTCCATTCCCCACCCTCCCCTTTTAATAAGGAGGCAATCTCAAGCAAGTATTCCTCTTGCACGTGGTGCTGCAGCCTGCTCAGGATTCAAGACAGGAGGCTTTTGCTCTTACTTTATTATTTCACCAAGGCTAAAATCCTCCAGATACTATTTTCATTTTTAAGGGCAGCCTGGGCAAACACTGAGGATGGAATTAAGAATCTTGCTCTTGACAGAAGGAAGATTGGATAAAATAAACGTGGGACATAGCATAACCTAGCCAGGAACACACACCCCCGCCCCCCACCTCCCCCCCCAAAAAAATTAGCTAGGAAAACAGAAAAGGCTGCAGATTGATTATGTGCAGAGGCTCATTCTGTCATAACTCAGGCTCCAAATGTCCTGAAATGCATGGGCAGCTCAGATCTCATTTCTGGTCTGGCCAAATCCATGGCTGAACTGGTTTTTTGGTATTCATTTTGAAGAGTTTGGCTTTGCAGCCAGCAGCTTGTGTTTCCCATAAAAAGCAATGACAGGCAAAGCTCAAAGGGGGGTGAGCTTTGCTTTGCATCTGTCCTTCACCAGTGAGGATAATTCTTTGAGGGGTAACTCAAAGCAGGAACAGGGAAGTCATTCTTCCCCTATACTCAGCACTGCTTAGGCCACACCTTGAGTACTGTCTCCAGTTCTGGGCTCCTCAATACAAGAAGGACATTGAGATACTTGGACATGTCCAGAGAAGGGCTGGGGAGAGGTCTGGAGCACAGCCCTGTGAGGAGAGGCTGAGGGAGCTGGGGGTGTTTAGCCTGGAGAAGAGGAGGCTCAGAGCAGACCACATTGCTCTCTGTAACTACCTGAAGGGAGATTGTAGCCAGGTGGGGGTTGGGCTCTTCTCCCAGGCAAGCAGCACCAGAACAAGAGGACACAGTCTCAAGCTGTGCCAGGGGAAGTTTAGGCTGGAGGTGAGGAGAAAGTTCTTCACAGAAAGAGTAATTGATCATGGAATGTGCTGCCCAGGGATGTGGTGCAGTCACCATCCCTGGAGGTGTTCCAAAAAAGCTTGGATGTGGCACTTGGAGCCATGGTTTAGTTGTCAGACAATAGGTTGGACTTGATGATCTCTGAGGTCTTTTCCAGCCTGGTTGATTCTGTGATTCTGTAACTGCCACAAGATCTGCAAACCTGGGCCAGAAACACCATGGGTTCCCCAGTGATACTGACTGCTTCTTTTCCATCAGGACAAGACTGTACAAGTGACTTGAGAAAGAGGGTAGGGAGACACTGTCACAGGTTGCCCAGGGAGGCTGTGGATGTCGTCTCCCTGGAGATGTTGAAGGCCAGGCTGGATGAGGCTTTGGGCAACCTGGGCTGGTGGGAGATGTCCCTGCCCATGGCAGGGGGTTGGACCTGGATGATCTTGCAGGTCCCTTCCAACCCAGCCCATTCCATGACTCTTTGCAGTATCCTGCCCTGTATGACACTGATGTCTGTCATGAATATATTGCAATACTTGTACTGCAGACTGCCTTGAACACCCAGCCAAGGGCAAAGCACCACTGCAGCAGACACATGGTACATAAATGCAATAAGAAACTTCATGCTGAGAAAACAGAGCCATCAGTGAATCCCATTCATCACTTCTGCACCAACCTTTGTGGGGTTAATTTTCTGCTTGGACTTGGGGGGGACACATCCTGAACAAACTGGAGCATCATTAGATGAAGGATTTTTACTTTCTCTGTCGTGGCGGTTGTTATTATTTTGTTTCAGTGCTATTTTTACTCTAACGTGTGGAAGTTCTTCTCAGTCTCTTCTGAATATATCAGAATATTCATCCTGAACATATCAGCCTGGAGAAGAGAAGGCTCCAGGGAGACATGGCAGCAGCCTTCTAGTACCTGAAGAGGGCTACAGGAGAGCTGGGGAGAGACTTTTTACAAGGGCCTGGGGTAATAGGACAAGGAACAATGGTTTTAAACTAGAGCAGGGAAGATTTAGATTAGACATGAGGAAGAAGTGGTGAGAGACTGGAGTACATTGCCCAGAGAAGCTGTGGAAACCTCATCCCTGGAATTGTTTAAGACCAAGTCTGGGTGAATCCTTCAGCAACATGGTCTAGTTGGAGGTGTCCCTGCCCATGGCAGGATGGTTGGAGCTAGATGATCTTAAAGGTCCCTTCCAACTCAATCCCTACTATGATTCTGTGACTATCATATCCCAGTCCAGCACTTCAGCACTTGCTTCCCTTTGCCCAAGCATCATCAGGCACAAGCCAACATGTTATTCAAGCTGCCTGCAACTGCCACTGAACCTCCTGTGCCTTAGTTAAAAACTGAGAGTAAATGGAGGCTGTGGAGTATCAATGGGAGGTAGCACTCAAGCTGATGGTGCAGCACTGTTAATTACACAATACTTTTATTGAGCAATTCAGTGGCAATTCTTACTGCTATTCCTCCTTAATAAGATCCGTTGTGCACCATAAAATAGTAACTAGGACACAGTTTGTATTCCACATGCATCTCATATCTCTTTAGCACGTTCTTCCATATCCATAATCTCATCATTATTACTATTACCCTCAGAAGACAGTTGACTTGCATTAATCAGACAGGCTGCCATTCCCTTGCCAGATTTTCTGCACTTTTATTGTGCTTTTGGACATTTTAATTAACTTGAAAAATTAATTAAAAATCTTACCTTATTAATATCTCCTTCCTTCCCCCCCTACTCAGTAATCTACTGCCACTGTTTATCATCACTGACCATTCACTCCCAGAATGGTCTTGGAATGGAAGAGCACACCAGAATGCCCAGACAGTGCTAAAAGGATAAGTTGACTCTGAGACATCTTGAAAAGGTCAATTTTATCTTTTACTCAAAGTTTACCTGACTGTCAGAGATGTGAAACCAAACTGCTGCAGTTCATTCAAGACTATTTTGATTCACTCCCATTCACAACCCAGTTTAAATGCTCAGATTTTCCTTCTGCTCTTGGACACTTGGTTGGAGATTGCCAGAGAATGGAGAATGCCAACTTAAATTAAAGACCATGGAATCAAATAGTTGTTTAGGTTGGAAAAGACCTTTAAGATCTTTGAGTCCAGCCTACAGCCCACCACTATCAAGTCTGCTGCTGAACCATGTCCCTCAGCACCACATCTGCACAGCTCTTAAATACCTCCAGAGATGATGATTCAACCATTTGCCTGGGCAGTCTGCTACAGGGCTTGACAATTCTTTTGGTGAAGAAATTGTTCCTAATGTCCAGCCTAGACCCTCCTTGGCACAATTTCCTCTCCTTCTATCAGCTGAGACTAGGGAGCAGAGCCCAACCCCCTCCTCACTGCAGCCTCCTCTCAGGGAGCTGTAGAGAGCAATGAGGTCTCCCCTCAGTCTCCTCTTCTCCACACTAAACACCCCCAGCTCCCTCAGCTGCTCCTCCCTAGTCCTCTTCTCCAGACCCTTCCCCACCTTTGTTGCCCTTCCTGGACCTGCTCCTGCTCTCAATGTCCTCCTTGGAGTCAGGGGCAGAAAACTGAACAGAGTATTCAAGGTGGAGTCTCACCAAATGCTATGGCTCATCCCTGAAACTTGGTCACCAATCACATTAGAGTTTATCTAATAATAATAATAGTAATAATAATAGTAATAATAATAATAAAGGTAATAATAATAGCAATATAATAATAGTAATAATAATAATCTCAATGTTGTATAAACTAATAAGGAGTCAATGGAAGTGACTGGACAGTTTAATGGTGAAAAAAACCAAAGGCTTTCTACCGATGCTTTTAAAACAAGCTACAACCCCTGGTAAAGAGCAGTAGTCCCAACACGGAATTCTTTAGGATGCTTTAAAACTCTCAAAAGGCTGCAATGCTTTTTGTACCCCAAAAATACAGCAAGGTTTTTTTTCATGCATTTTTTGGTCTTTCCTGCCATGCTTCTCTCCATTGCTCATGACTGTGAGTATGACTGAACCATGGCTGCATTATTGTTAGAGATTCTGCTGCAACCAGCTGGGCTAAGAACAAAGAGTGAGGGTAGCGAAATACTGGAACAGGTTGCCCAGAGAGGTGGTGGAGACCCCATCCCTGGAAATATTCAAACTTGATGAGACCTTCTGATCTAGTTGAGGATGTTCCTGCTCACTGCAGGGGTTTGGACAAGATGGACTTTGAGGGTCCCTTCCAATCCAATGCATTTCGTGGTTCTGTGAAGAAGAGCCTATGCCTCAAGGCTGCACATGCTTGTCCTAAAGATTTCTGTTTGAGGTGACAGCTGGGCTCTCACCTCTCTTGCCCAGCTCATGGAAAGCACAATGCCTGGACTAAAAGACCTAGAAATAAGCCATCAGGTTTTTGGTTCAGTGCACCACTGTTTGGAATTGTCTGGGTTTCCTGACCATCCAACAACAGATCAATGGAGCTGCTACACACTACCTCAGCTTTAAAACTTACTCAGTGTTGTAGCTTGGCCTTTTGGTAAGAAGATCCAAGATACTCATGTTTCAGGAACAGGAGTCTTCAAGCTGCTGAAGTGATGGATGATCAGCCCCCTTGCAAGGGTTCACCTCCCTTTTCCCTGGGAAGGAGAGACAGCTCCTGTTACTGTAGCCATCCACACAGGGGGAGTAAACATACAAACACAGGTTCCAACAGGCACTGCTTGGCAAATTCTTTTAGAAGGAAATGTCTCCTTCTGGAGACCTGGCAAGGTTCAAGCTTTACTTTCCTCACAGTAGGGAAAGTTTGACCCATGGTAAAGGCATTTGGCTCATGGCTTAGGAGCTGTGGGTGCAATCCCACCTTTGGGCATCCTGTCTGTGCAGGCATTGCCTATCTGTGCCCCTCACACATCATCAGAGCCATATTAGCAGCTACAACTAACACTATTGCTCAATGGAGGGAGCCAGCAGCAGAGAAAAAGTGAACTGCTTATTGATAATAAAGGGAAAGAGAGGAAGAGAGAAAGAGAGAAAGAAAGAGAGAGAGAAAGGAAGGAAGGAGAAAGAGAAGGGAAGGGAAGGGAAGGGAAGGGAAGGGAAGGGAAGGGAAGGGAAGAAAAGAAAAGAAAAGAAAAGAAAAGAAAAGAAAAGAAAAGAAAAGGAAAATGTTCCTAGCAGATAAAAATGCGAATGTTCAAGAGCAAGCACAGCTCACTTGCAGCACCTACCAAAGAGGACATTTCTAAGAGCTCTCCACAGAGGAGAAAGAGATACCAAAGTGCCTGTGGTTTTAGTCCTTCCAAGAAGAGTTTGTGTTTTTACTCCTATCAGAGTCTCACACCCAAGACAAAGAGGTGACCAGAAGACAAAAGGGTGACCAGAAGACAAAGGGGTGACCAGGAAGCTTAATTCTTAGCACAAAGCACTTTGAGGTTAAGCTGTGCCTCCTATCACAGCCAGAAGAGGAGCTTCTGCATTATTTAGCATGCTCAGGCCCTTGCAGAGGGCACAAAACTCACTGCCTGGTTCCATGGGACTTGGATGAAGTTGTGTGGGCAGGAGCATTTGATATTTATTCACCATGGACTTTGATATATAATTTAGCATTTCAGCTGTGACTAACAAGATCCCTGAATGGTGAGATCTCTACAGGAAGCAAATAGAAACCTTCCCTCTGCTGACTGCACAGGTGAGGTCCCAACAAAGAAGTCCAGGCTGTGTTTTGTGAAAGTCAAGCAGGTACCCAGAAAGCTTTGTGGCAATGGGAGGAAGCATTCTGCTTCATAGTACAGTTGACTCCTGAGGCACTGGAACAGGCTGCCCAGGGAAGCTGTGAGGGCTCCAAGCCTGTAGTGTTGAAAGCCAGGCTGGTTGGGTCACAGCAGCACACTACATTAGGGGTTGGAAGGGACCTCAAGAGATCATCAGGTCCAACCCCCCTGCCAAAAACAGGATCACATAGGGTAGTCTGCACAGGAATGCATCCAGGTGGGTTTGGAAAGTCTCCAGAGAAGGAGACTCCACAACCCCCCTGGGCAGCCTGCTCCAGGGCTCTGTCACCCTCACTGTACAAAAGTTTCTCCTCATGTTGAGGTGAAGTCTTCTATGCTCAAGCTTGAAGCTGTTGTTTCTTGTCTTATTAATGTGCACCACCCAAAAGAGCCTGGCCCCCTCCACTTGGCACCCACCCCTCAGATATTTATGCACATTTATGAGATCCCCTCTCAGTCTTCTCTTCTCCAGACTAAACAGCTCCAGGGCCCTCAGTCTCTCTTCACAGGGGAAGTCCCCTAAGCATCCTCATGGCTCTCTCTGGGACTCTCTCCAGCAGGTCTCTGTCTCTCTTGAACTGGGGAGCCCAAAACTGGACACAGGATTGCAGCTGTGGTCTCAGCAGGCCAGAGCAGAGTAGGAGAAGACCCTCCCTAGCCCTGCTGGAAACCTTTCTTGATGCATCCCAGGATACCATTGACCCTCTTGGCCACAAGAGCACATTGCTGTCCCATGTAGAACTTGCTGTCCACCAGCACTCCAAGGTCTTTCTCCATGGAGCAGCTTTCCAGCAGGGCAGCCTCTAACCTGTCCTGGTGCCTGCTGTTGTTCCTCCCCAGCTGCAGGACCCTGCACTTGTCCTTATTGAACTTCATGAGGTTTGCCTGCATCTTGAGCAAGCTGTTGTAGTAGGAAGTGTCCCTGGACATGGCATAACATAGGAACTAGATGATCTTGAAGGTCTCTTCCCACCCAAACCAGGCTATGAATCTGTGACTCTGTGGTTCGTTGTGGACCCATTCTTACACTGCTGACAGTAAATTCAGAGGTTTCTTGATAGAAGCCTGGACTGCAGGACCAGAAGGGCCCTCTGCCCAGCACCACAATGCTTTCCTCTCAGAGGTGCCATAGAGAAAAGTGTCTTGTTCTTCACAGTGAAAAAGCAAAAAGCTTACAAAGCCTCCTGCTCCAAGCCCAGACAGAGCACCCTGGGCTGTGTGTGCAGAAGGAGAGGGAGTTCTGCAACACCACTGCTAAGTGTACCGGAGCGGAAATTATGCACATCCCTAACGAGTGTACCTTGCTCATTCTCCTTAAATAGATGGCGCAGAGGCCTTCTTTAACCCCCCCTGCCCCACTCTGCTTTTGAAATAAGCCCATTTGTGCTCTGGCAGCTATGTGAGCACATTGTCAAGTAATAGTGACATCCAGTGGTGCAGCTCAGCTGGTGGCCAGCGCTGACGTTCCCCCTGCTCATCCAAGGGCAGATATCGCTCATCATCAATCCTTTGTGTACACAGATCTGAAATAAATCCACCACCAGGCATTTATCCCGTGCAGGGTACTGCTCATCAGCTTGATTTAAGTTATGTTTATGTGTGGGTACAGCATGATTTACAAGGGACCTTCCAGCTTCTCACTCTATGGTAGTTTAAAAGTTCTCTATCAGAAATATACCTGCACGAGCCTGGCAGGAGGAAGATTGAGAGCCACCTTCTTCCATCTGCTCTATAGCAGGGATAGAGCAGTGCAGCAGGAATGAGGGTTATTTATTGTTTGCATTTCTGAGTGCCTGGTATCCAGCAGCAGAGAGCAAGGCTTTGTGATGCTTGATATTGCAAACACAGGAGCAAAGATGTTCCCAGCACCGAGAGGTGAAGTAGGTCCCCAGTGAGACACTGGTAGTGTCCCCAGTGAGACACTGGTAGTGTCCCCAGTGAGAAATGTGAAAGGCAGAAGCAGCCAGCAGCTAGGAGAGCAGAAGACTGTGAAGAGACAAAAGCAGCATAGCAAGGTAGTCCTGCCCCACCAGCTACACAACCCTGAAAAATATGAAGGTAATTGTGATGGCAAACCCACCACTGCTGGATGAAGGTAGCTGGTGATGGAACAAACTGCCAGAGAGGTCAAATAAAACCAAGGTTTAACCATTGCCTGGTTTGGATGAAGGCATCTGATGATGGAACAAACTGCCAGAAGAGACCAAATAAATCCAAGGTTTAACCATTGCCTGGGTTGGATGAAGGTATCTGATGATGGAACAAACTGCCAGAAGAGATCAAATAAATCCAAGGTTTAACCATTGCCTGGAGCCACAGCCAAACCTTCTCCTTCTCCCTGGTGACACTTGCAATGGCAGGTCCACCTCTGCTTCTCAAAAACAACAGCTGAAAAGTTGTAGCCTGGAGTCCAGTAGGTCTAGGTTCAACTCCCCCTTACTATGCCCTGGTGAGACCACACATGAAATACTGTGTCCAGTTTTGGGCTCCCCAAACCAAGAGGGACTGGGATCTGCTGGAGAGAGTCCAAGAGAGAGCTATGAGCATGACAAAGGGACTTGAACATCTCTATGAAGAAAGGCTGAGAGACCTGGGGACCTTTAGTCTGGAGAGGAGAAGGCTGAGAGGGGATCTGATCAATGCCTATAAATATCTGTGGGGTGGGTGTCAAGATGAAGGTGCCAGGATCTGGTGCCCAGTGATAGAGCAAAGAACAAGCTGGAACACAGGAGGTTCCACCTCAACACAAGACACTTCTTTACTGTGAGGATGCTGGAGCCCTCCAGCAGGGAGGTTGTGGAGTCTCCTTCTCTGGAGACTTTCAAACCTGTCTGGATGTTCTCCTGTGTGACCTGCTCTAGGTGATGCTGCTCTGACAGAGGGTTGACCTCAAGGATCTCCAGAGGTCCACTCCAGCCCTTACCATTCTGTGATTCTGTGACAATTCTGTGACTCTGTGACAATTCTGTGGAAGGAGTTGCTTAGCAGAAAGTGGCTCCAGTGCACACATTTTCATCTAAATCACAGCCTTTATGAGCCCTAGCAGTTCAAACACATGTCCTGAGTCCCTTTGGAGGGAGTGCTTAGCAGGGCGTACGAGCAGGCTGAGCATATGCTGGTGCATGAGCTGGAGGTGTCAGTGCAGGGAACAGGCAGGGGACTGCTTTCCTCCACACTCCTTCACCACTGGCTCTGGGGGTGTAAATGAGGTGTGTCACCATCTTTTCAGGGGTACCTTTGGGTTTCAGCAGCAGTGGACATGACTGCAAAGCAAACTGGGGGAGCTGCTGAGCATGGCAGCTTTAAGCCAGTAGTGTAAGATCATAGAGGACAGAGGAGAAGATGCTTTAAAAGGATGAACAAAGGTGGTAAGAAGGAGAAAGGTGTGTGATCAGGGATGCTTTGGTCTTCCACATTATGTCTTGCACAGCCTCTCCAGTCTGGCTGCAGCTGTCAAGCCCTCAAGCTAGCCACCAGGCACATACCCAAGCCCCTGGCTGCCAGCAGGTGTTGAAGCCTGTGCACTGCACCTCCAGGGCTGTTGGTAGTCATGCTGATAACTGCCAGCCAGCAATGACTCCTCTTCTCATGCTAAAACCACACCTTCAGTTTGCTGTGGAGATGCATCCATGGCACCACCTGGTTCTTCTGCATCAGAACCACGATATGAGGGAGCTGGATTCCCTGCCAGAGTAAACACAAAGGGCTGGGTTGACCATGGTCTCATTCCATGCTTATTTCCTGTTTCCTAATGTTTTGTTCCATGTTTCTTTCCTATTTCCTAGCTTTTAAGTAGCCAGATTCCCATTTTCTTCCACTGAGCAGCTAGCTGGTTTACATGCCAGCACCTACTGGTTGATCCCCTCTATGGGCTCCTGAGGCCCCAAGCCCAGCTGAACAAACCAGGAGTGTCTGATGGCACAGCAAAATACTGCACACCCAGAGTCACCTGCGTGGCACAGGCATACAAGAGTTGGGGCTGTTCAGCCTGGAGGAGAGAAGGCTCCAGGAAGACCTTAGAGCAGCCTTCCAGTACCTGAAGGGGGCTGCAGGAGAGCTGGAGAGGGACTTTGAACAAGGGCTGGGAGTGATAGGATAAGGTCGAATGGACTGAGGGGAGATTTAGACTGGAGATGAGGAAGAAATTCTTTCCAATGAGGGTGGGGAGGCACTGGAACAGGTTGCCCAGGGAGGCTGTGGAGGCTCCTTGGAGGTGTTCAAGGCCACGTTGGATGAGACCTTGAGCAAGCTGGGCTGGTGGGAGGTGTCCCTGCCTGTTTCAGCTCTACTCTTACCTGGAAAGGTTGGATCTTGGGGTGCCTTCCAACCTGGCATTCTATGATTCTGTTGTCCAAACTGTTCATAAGAAATAAAACAGAGAAGATATTAATGTTAGAATACTATTGACCTTACACTAATACCCACCCTTACTGGAAGCTGCTAAGGAACACCACCAGCAAACACAGACCTCAGCTGTGCTGCAGTGAAGAATGGATCTTCAATGACCAGGCTGAAGATAATGTGCATGCACTATTGGGGAAGGTCAGGCAGAGCTGATGTCCTTTAACTGGCTAGGTGCAATAGCTGGATGCACACAGCCTGTTCTACACAACCTGACACTGTTGGAGAGACACTGGCACAGGTTGCCAGGGAGGCTGTGGATGCCTGCTCCCTGGAGGTGTTCAGGGCCAGGTTGGATGAGATCGTGAGCAACCTGGGCTGGTGGGAGGTGCCCCTGCCCATGGCAGGGGGTTGAAACTGGATGACCTTTAAGTTCCCTGGAACTAGAATGACCTTTAAGATCCCTTTGAACCCAAACCATTCTATGATTCCAAGCAGGGCAAACAGTACCACAGCAGAGGGAAAAAGGTCCGTGGAGTTGGGAGACCCAGCTGCTGGGCCCCACTAGCTGTAAGACAACCCTGGTTATTGCTGAGTGCAGGTGCAAGTGAGAGAACATGTTCCTGGTGATTAGCTATTCACCAGGTGTGCTCCAGCAGTCATTAGCCTCCTGTTTAACGAGACTTACTCAAGTAAGGAGCAGAGGCAGCACCGTGTGCCTTATGTGAACACACACGCCGTGAATAATGAATAGTGAGCAGCCAAAGGGAACCTCTCCCTGGAATGAAAATGCTTTGCCCAAGCTGCTTCACAAATATTTAGGAATTGTACTCCCATTGACATGAATTGGAATATCTGATGCACACACAAGGAAAAAAAAAAGAGAGAGAGACCCAAAAAGCTACAACCCCTTCCATCCCCCCAAGTTACTCAATTTACTCACAGTGAGCAATAGTAGGCTCTAGTTTCCTGCACCTATGGTGCTATGGTTTGAAGCTGGAGCTTTAGCCTAATTCGTGACTGCAAAATCAGATTATCACAGTCTCACAGTCTATCAGAGGTTGGAAGGGACCTCAAGAGATCATCAGGTCCAACCCCCCTGCCAGAGCAGCATCACCCAGGGGAGTCTGCACAGGAATGCATCCAGGTGGGTTTGGAAAGGCTCCAGAGAAGGAGACTCCACAACCCCCCTGGGCAGCCTGCTCCAGGGCTCTGTCACCCTCACTGTACAGAAGTTTCTCCTCATGTTGAGCTGAAATCTTCTCTGTTCAAGTTTGAACCCATTGATCCTTGGCTTATTGCTGTGCACCACCCAGCAGAGCCTGGCCCCCTCCCCTTGACACCCACCCCTCAGCTATTGATAGACATTGATCAGATCCTTCTCAGTCTTCTCTTCTCCAGACTAAACAGCCCCAGGACTCTCAGTCTCTCTCCACAGGGGAGATGCTCAAGTCCCCTAAGCATCCTCCTGGCTCTCCCTTGGATTCTCTCCAGCAGGTCTCTGTCTCTCTTGAACTGGGGAGCCCCAAACTGGACACAGGATTGCAGCTGTGGTCTCAGCAGAGCAGAGCAAAGAGGCAGAAGAACTTCCCTAGCCCTGCTGGAAACCTTTCTTGATCCCTTTGGCTCTCTTGGCCACAAGAGCACATTGTTGTGTCTATTTTCCATAGACTTAGAGGAAAAGGTAAATAAAATGAGGAATTGGATAGAGAATAACAACTGCTAGGTGTATATCATCCCTTTTTTTTTTTTTTTTGCTGGGTGCACAGATAGTCCTTTCTTCTTTCTTTCACTTCTGCTTGCAACTTCTCTCTCTCTCTGTGGCCTTGCTGGGGTAATCTCTGTTTTGACTACTGTGTGTGAGCTACCAGGGAGAAGGGAGGTGGGGAGGAGGCTGCTAGCAGTCCCTCTGGGCTGCCCAGGGGGCTACTGCTGATTGTGGAGTTTTAAGTATGTGTGCACATAGATTTTGTGTATGTCTTAGCACTCTATAGAGTTTCATACTTAGTTCACTTTTTGTAAAGATAACTTCATTTTGCTTCCATACTTTCTGAGCTAGTCTGGTGATTTATTCTGGAGGTAACTCTCAAATCGCCAATTGTTGGCGGGGGGGGGGGGGGGGGGGGAGGATAGCAAATCCTAACCCTACAACATGTGGAGATTCATAGATTCATAGAAAGGTTTGGGCTGGAAGGGACCTTAAAGCTCATCCAGTTCCAACCTCCTGCCATGGGCAGGGACACCTCCCACCAGCCCAGCTTGCTCAAAGCCTCATCTAGCCTGGCCTTGAACACCTCCAGGGAGGAGGCATCCACAGCCTTCCTGGGCAGCCTCTTCCAGTGTCTCACCAGCCTGTAGAATTTCTTTCTAATTCACCCTTGGCTCCACAATAGGGGGAAATACAACTTTGTGTATTTACACACCATCCCTTTTCTGTTGTTGTTCTGGCTTCTTGTAGTTTTCTAGACAGCAGTGGTACTGAAATAATTTGCTCTGACAGCAGACTCTAAAGTGGAGGCAGAGCAAAGAAGTAGGACAACGCTGAAGCCACACAGGAGCTCATTCACCCTTTTGGGTTCTGAGGGGAGGGATGTTCCTTCCAGCAAGTGTCCAGGTAGGATGCAGGGGCAATGCAAAATGAATGGAGATGCCCAGGCACAGACTCACTCCATCACTGGGGTCCATCAGGGGATGACATTTACTCCAGTGTTCTCATGCTGGGTTGTCATGTCGTGTTGCCTTCTGTACTCCAGCCAGAAATGAGAGGTGGCAGGAGCAGGGCAGAGAGGCAGCTAACAAGGAAGTCTACATGGGCTGGGAATTATCTCTTACAAAGCAAAAAGATCAAACTAAAGCTGGCTGTATCTCCTGATTCTTGCACTAGTAGCAGGGAGGCTGGGCAGGTAGGAAGGGGCTATGCATGGGAACATTGGATAGCAGCTTGAAAACTGCTCCAAACAGCTTAGGGGAGCTGCTGAGGAGAAACTCATGTGTAAGACTTTCAAAGCAATCCAAACCCTAACAGAGACTGAAATCATAGAATCATAGAATCACTGAATCATAGAACCATAGAATAGTCCAGACTGGAAGGGACCTCCAAAGCTCACCCAGTCCAACCTCCCTGCAGTCAACAGGGACATCCCCAACTGGATCAGGCTGCCCAGGACCTTGTTGAGCCTCACCTTGAATATCTCCAGGGAAGGAGCCTCAACCTGGGCAACCTGTTCCAGTGTTCCACTACTCTCATAGTGAAGAACTTCTTCCTAACATCCAATCTAAATCTGCCCTTCTCCAGCTTAAAGCCATTGCCCCTGGTCCTGTCCCTGCAGGCCTCTGCAAAGAGTCTCTCTCCATCCTTGTAGCCCCCTTCAGGTACTGGCAAGCTGCAATTAGGTCTCCCTGGAGCCTTCTCTTCTCCAGGCTGAACATCCCCAGCCCCCTCAGCCTGTCCTTGGAGCAGAGGTGCTCCAATCCCTTGATCGTTTTCATGTCCCTCCTCTGGACCCTCTCCATCATGGTTGCATCTTCCACATTATGATCTGCCAGTAAGTGCTGTGAGCCTTGAATGAAACCACAGAGATGCAAGCTGAAAGTGAGGAGCTGTAGCCACAGCTTGGCCCTAATGTAAAGTGTTCCTCACCTCACCAGAAGGATCCAGGGCAGGGTTATAAGTCAGATTTTCCCCATCCTCCGCACTCAAGCATAGCACACAGCATCACCCTTGGATAACAGATGACCTGCCAGAAATAGAAACAGATCCAGGATGCTGAAAAAAAATACATAGAGACCCAGGATGCTGAAAAAAATTTGTCTCTTGCAATCAGGATCAGCTTTTGGTGTCACCACACCTCTTTGGTCCAGTTTATTGCATATTGCTGTGTTGTCACCACATCTCTTTGGTCCATTTTATTCCATATTGCTGTGTTGTCACCACACCTCTTTTGTCCATTTTATTCCATATTGCTGTGTTGTCACCACATCTCTTTGGTCCATTTTATTCCATATTGCTGTGTTTTGTCACCACACCTCTTTGGTCCATTTTATTCCATATTGCTGTGTTTTGTCACCACACCTCTTTGGTCCATTCTATACCATATTGCTGTGTTTTGTCACCACATCTCTTTGGCCCATTTTATTCCATAATGCTGTGTTGTCACCACACCTCTTTGGCCCATTTTATTCCATATTGCTGTGTTGTCACCACATCTCTTTGGTCCATTTTATTCCATATTGCTGTGTTTTGTCACCACATCTCTTTGGTCCATTTTATTCCATATTGCTATGTTTTGGAGTTTGGGTTTGATTTGGTGGGGTTTTTTTTTTGGGGGGGGGGGGGGGTTGTTTGGTTTTTTTTTGGGTTTTTTGGGGTTTTTTTTTTTTTTTTTGGGTTTTTTGGGGTTTTTTTTTTTTTTTGGACAGGAGCCATGGGTAGTGGTGCAGAGAGAAAGGACAATCCCTGGGCTGTGTTAAAAAGAGCCCCTCCTCCAAAAAAATCATTCCAGATGTAAAGCAAAATGGAGTAATTCACTCTTCTACCAAGTGGTAAAAATGAAAACACAACTATTGGACTTCCACCCAGTTTGCCTCAGGCAAAGAGCATTTCATTAAGATAAAACACATTTGGTTAGAGCAAATTAAATGTTCCCAAGGAGGAATAGCTTGAGGTCAAAGGTGAAGCCACTTCACTTGCACACGTTTTCAATCTGCTTGACCTCTGTGATCAGCAAAGCTCAGATGTGCAAAGGGGGAAGAAGCTTAAAAGAGATTGGGAAGAGTGAGGAAAAAAAAAAGAAATAAAATACAAAGAAATGTATAGAAGATCTGCATAGCACAGCTGTAAGCTCCCTGTGCTGAAAGAGGAAAAGTTGTGAGGAGTTTTTCTGTGATCCTTCTCTAGATGACAAAAGACCTGGAAGATGTTGGTTGTATAACAGAGTAATGTGGGGTTGGGGCTTCTGTCATCAAATGGAAAAGGAAGAACCACTCTGAAGCTGTTGTGGCAGGGATGTGTGTGGCTGAGCATGAGCATGACTCCAGGGATGGGGATCCAAAAGAGGAAAAAGAGCAAGTGAAAGACTTTCTGCTGAACCAGAGCTGCATTTCACGCACTGAATGTGCTCTGCCTGCTCTCTTGCAGATAGGCTTTTGGGGCAGATAGTGCCCAAGAAACCAGGAGACTGGAGCAGTCAGGCAGAGGACAGCACCCTGCCAGCCTGCCAGGCGACAGCTGCCAATGCAGCCTCCATCGTGGCTTAAATCCCCAAGGGGTGAGCAGTGTGTGCCCTGCTGCCTTTGCAACACCAACCTAAGGGCTTACCCCTGCAGAGATCTGGCAGGAAGGGGAGACAGGGTGAGAAGGGCAGGGAAAATGGGGTTGTCAGATTTGTCTTTCTGCCCTCTCCTCTCCTGTCCTCTCTTCTCCTCCCCTCCCCTTCCCTCCCCTCTCCTCCCCTCCCCTTCCCTCCCCTTTCCTCCCCTCCCC
>VXBD01003484.1:0-27928 GCA_013399975.1 Indicator maculatus
ATTCCAAAAAGCAAGAGATTCCAAAAAGCAACATTTAAAAGCTAGAGTATTTGATCATTTCTGCTACCAAGTTCTGACAATGCTCTCAGTACTATATCTATCTATCATCTATCTATCTATCTATCTATCTATCTATCTATCTATCTATCTATCTATCTATCTATCTATCTATCTATCTTATCTTTAAACCAAGGAGTTTGTACTCCCCATCACAAATGATGGATAATAATTTGGAATACATTCTGATAGATCCATTGATACTGATGGGGAGAATGCCATTTGAAACCTGTGAGTCCAGATGTTGCCTCAGATAATTTGTTTTCTCTTGCCTTTTTTTTAACTTTCTTTCTTTCTCCCTTTATTTTCTTTCTTTTTCCCTTTATTTTCTTTCTTTTTTCCCTTTTTTCTTTTTTTTTTTTCCATTTTTAAATTTTCTTTCTTTTCCCTTTGATAAATTGTTAAAAAGATTTTGCAGGAAAGACAAAAAAGTTTGATATTATAGGGAGGATATAAATTAAAAGATTTCTGTGTTTTGAACAAGCTTTCTTCTTTGTCAGCTTTGCACTCACACAAGTGGGACATATGCAAAGCACATACATACCATTAGATATTCATATCAAAAATCACAGGTTCACAGGATCACAGGATGTTAGGGAAGGGACCTCCAAAGACCATCAAGTCCAACCCCCCTGCCAGGGATAGAAGAGTAGACAGTGGATTAAAACATCTCTAATTCAGAAAAGCTGTATTAAACTATCTAATATTAATAATTAGCACATATATACAGTGACAAATTAGGAGTGAGGAAAGACAATAAAAGATAAGGATGGTGACCAAGTTTGGGGTCTTACAGGCTAAGGAGCACACAAAGGTTCCACCCTCATTTGTTATGCTTTGCTGAAAGCACAGCCTTCAGCACTGATGAGTAGCCAGGGAACAACTCTTAAGCTGAAGCTTCCCCCAAAAGAATAACAAACAACTACCAGGAGGAATTTTATTGTCAGTCTGAAAGAGCTGAGTGCTGGAAAAACGTAGCCATAAATTAAGCTGTAGCTTAAACCTCTGATTTGCCTAAGTTTGCAGGAAAGGGGAAACTTTCACAACTGAAATGTCAAGTAGTGAGAACATTTCTCTCTAGTTTGTCTGTGACCAAGTGCAGAGTGTTTCACGTCGTTTCCTTGTTTCACACTTACTAATCTGTGCTGACAACAATCAGCTCACAATGACAACATAATTTATTTGCAGAAGCATTTTTTTTTTCTGCTTGAATGATCCATTGAAATTCTGAGCTCTAACTTCACAGCAAAACATACTACTATTCCTATTTCTCTCCCTAACATTGCAAAATACACTTTTTTGGGTAATATTTCCCATTCCTAATTCCCTCACTGAAAGAATATTTAAGAGATGCTTTAAGAGATGTTTTAAAGCTACTAGGTGAATTCTTCTTGAGTTTTAGGACAGTTATACAGAATCACAGAATTAACCAGGTTGGAAAAGACCTTCAAGATCATCAAGTCCAACCTATCACCCAACACCATCTAACCAACTCAACCATGGCACTGAGTCCCTCGTCCAGTCTTAAACACTTCCAGGGGTGGTGACTTCACCACCTCCCTGGGCAGCCCATTCCAATGGTGAATCACTCTTTATGTGAAGAATTTCTTCCTAATATCCAGCCTAAACCTCACCTGATGCAGCTTGAGACTGTGCCCTCTTGTTCTGTTGCTGGCTGCCTTGGAGAAGACACTAACTCCCGCCTGGCTACAACCTCCCTTCAGGTCAAAGCTTTTTTTGTTTGTTGCAAGCTACAACTCTTCTTACCCTCTTACTGCCAGAACTTTCCTGCACCTAAGGTGCATGCTGTAATGTGGAAGAGCTTGTGGCTGCTGCCCATGCAGGATGAACAGCCAGCCATGCTATGCTGCCCTGGGAAATTTCATGCAGCAGAATCAAACCCTGCATAATGGAGGTGAAAGGATGTAGTTCACAGAGAAGGCATATGTGAGATCACTTTCAGAACCTGGCACTCTTCAGGGAATCCTCTTGTGAGCTCAGAGGTGTTTTCAAGACACCCAGAGAGGACTAAGCTCTGCATAATCCGAATGGTCAGATCCTGTCCTAAGGGAACTTGTGGAAATGCTGTAATTGGGCAGAGCAGGGCAGTCATTAGATCTCTGCATAATAACCAGCAGCATGACATCATGCTGACTTGTTATTCACAGCCTGATTAAAAGGCCTAGTGACAGATGAGGGGACAAGCCTGTGACCACCTTCCTTCATGTTATTATTATAGTAGCTTGCTATTTTGGGCTGCTGTTATGACTAGACAGCACTCATCACTCCTTTTCTTTCTTTTCTTTGACATGCTCTCTGACCATGAAACAAGAAACATGATGTACCCAGGGAAAAAAAAAAAAAAAGAAACACCAAACCAATTGTATTCTGGAAGATTACTCACTGGTTCAATAAAATACTTTTCTTTTCCAGGGAAAAGTGGCTTCCACTTCAATTTTCAATTTTTTTTTTTTTTGTTTTTTTTTCAGCTGTTTCTTTGTCCAACAATCTCAGTCACTTCTCACCCTGAATTTGTACACAGAGCTGTGTGCAACACCGTTATTTTTATTTCCACATGTGGGCTGGTGAAGAACACATTTACTGCCCTTAATAATTTCTATTTGTCTAGAAAAACTAATCTTTAAATCCTGTTTTGATGGCTGGTCTGTAAGCTACTGCATTAAGGAAACCTTCAGTGCTTCCACTTTATTCTGGGTGTTTCTTTGGTGCTATTCAAAACCTCAATGAAAAGCCTCTCTTGCAGTTCTGCAGTTAAAACAACAAAGCACTGCCTATGTTTCTTCTTTAACACAGCTCTAAGGATTTATTCTTTGCTCCCTTATTCTTCCTTGTTCTGAGGTTTGCTTGTCCTTTTCCCCTTTAAAACCTCTTTATCTGAGGCTGAATTAGTTTTTGCAGCTGGTTGGCAAACTGCCATCATTTTCTGCTCTGACACTTATTTGTCAATTTCCAGTTGCCTTCAAACTTTTTACTTTTCTTAGCTCCCATGTCTTTTTTTTTTCTTTTCCCCTCTCCACAGTTTCACTGATTCAAGTTTGAGTTGCTATAATAGAAAAGGAGAGAAAAATCCCTCCTGGGAAGAAGAAAAGGAGCCATCCTCTACAGTGACAAAGAGCAAAAAATACTGTGAGATTTATCCATTGAAGGCTTTAAAATAACAAACTTTGTTCCCTCTACAGATGCTTATTATCTGATCCTGCTTTCAGGAAGGTAACAGGTAAATCTGCTTCAGTATTTATCTTCTGCCTTAAAAGACAAGAATTTTGTAGATCTATTCCCTGCCTAATTGTTAGACCTTTCACAGGCTCCTGTTTACACCCAGTCACAGAATTGTCAGGGTTGGACCCCAAGGATCATCTATTCTAACCCCCCTGCCATGGCCAGGGACACCCTGCACTACACCAGGTTGCCCAGAGCCACATCCAGCCTGGCTGTTTAGTTTTATTCCACCTTAGAGAGTTGGCTGTAGTTTTAAAACACCACTGATGAAAGATTTGTTTATTTCTACTACTTCTGCAGCTTAATCTCTTGGCTCAGAGCATATATAACAATTGCTGACCTCTATACTTGTGAACCTATTAAAACAATTTGTCAGCCTTTATTTATTATACACTATAAATTAAGACATTGCAGCAAGAACCTGAAAACCAAGACAATTTTGATTTGTTTTATTTGAATCTCAACAGAATTTCTTCTCTTAGGTCTGTAGTCTGCTCTGGATGTTGCATTTCATGCATCTCACAGGCAGAGAGAGAGGGAGATAGAAAGAGTTCCCATGACCACCATTGCCGCCTTAGGCTTTGAATATCAGCAGAGTGACTTAGGCAGGCACAGATATTATTTTGCCCACTCAAATAGCATGGGCAGAATATTCAGCAAAACTGTCTAGGAGGGTCCAAATATCACATCTTTATTTTCTCTCCTTAGTGTTCAGTTTTTAATCATCTGAGCACAATGAGAAGGCAGCATAAAGCTTCCCCATCAGACTGAGCCCTCTCTGCTGTGACTACTATAGAATTATTATTGCTATTACTGTTAGTAATTATAAATTGCTAATTATAAATTGCTATTATGTGGGCACTGCACCTTCACTTTTTTTTTTGTTTGTTTGTTTGTTGTTGTGGTTGTAAGTGGAACAGAGTATTTCTCATGCTGCCAGAAGGGTGCTTTTACCCTTCCTATAGCCACAGCTTAGTGGAGTGGGTTAGGGCACTGCATATGTTGTCACATCTTGGCAGGTTGAATAGAGTTAAAGGAGATGAAAAGAAAGGCCATATCTAAAGAAGAAGAAAAAAAAGGTTACAGCTTTCAGTAGTCTTTCTTATATGTGAGGTCTCAGAAATTGGCTGGACTAACTGTGAAGTGGTGAATACTGGCAGCAGCTGTCCAGTAAGTGGAAATGTAAGTAATGATTACCCTTGTGGTCTGAGCTACTGCAGGGCAGTTCCCAGCTGACTTAAATTGCTAAAAGTTACAGCCTAATTAAACCTCACTTCTTGCATCAACTATTTCTATGTATCTGAGACAATGTCTCATGTGCCTGATTATTTGTTCATTGCTGTTCTACTTCTCCATCTACAGTACCTGCCTTTTGCCTTTTTCTTTTTAATTCCTTCAAGTGCTGTGCGTGGACAAACCTTCCCAAACACAGCATGAAAGTATTTTATACAAGAACCAAATCATATATAAAGGCAGACCACTGAAGATGAACTAGGTGAAAAAGGCAGGTCAAAACCTTACCTACATAAATCTACCAATAGCCTTATTAGCTGCTTTAAAAATTAGCCTAATTTAAAATTGACCTTTAAGGAAAAGAATTGAGTCATAAGAATGAATATTAAAATCACTCTGACTGCATCATAAGTATCTGATGTATTATCAGACATTCAAAATGCTAAAGTCAGAGCAGTGATACATTATTTCATTCCATTGCAGTGCTGAAACAATTGATTGTTTCAATTAGTCAAACACTATTTTTTTTTCCCCAACTCATACAAGGATGCTTTGTATTAACTTAAACTCATGTCTTCTTCTTTTTTTTAAAAAAGTTTTGGCATGATATAGTTGTTTATTTAATCAACTTCAATGCATCAATATTTAATGTGTCAGCAACAAACACAGTAAATCAGTGTGGCATTAGTAGAATGTACTCATGTACTTTGAAACAGTTAAAAACAACACAACTCAAAACAACACAACACAAAAGAAAACAGCACAAGAGAAAACAAACACAAAACAAAACAACACAACACAAAACAACACAACACAAAGGAATACAACACAAAACAAAAGAACACAAAAAAAACCAACACAAAACAACACAACACAAAACAAAACAACACAACACAAAACAAAACAACACAACCCAAAACAAAACAACACAACACAGCACAAAACAACACAACACAAACCAAAAGAACACAAAAGAACACAACACAAACCAAAAGAACACAAAACAAAAGAACACAACACAAAACAAAACAACACAACACAAAGGAATACGATACAAAACAAAAGAACACAAAAAAACCAACACAAAACAACACAACACAAAACAAAACAACACAACACAAAACAAAACAACACCACACAACCAAAACAAAACAACACAACACAGCACAAAACAACACAAAACAAAACAGAAAGCAACACAACACAAAACAAAACAAACCAAAACTCTATTTGGACTAGAAAGTATTTTCCTTAAATGGGAAAAGAAAGATTTCATTAACAGAAATTGCTGTCATTTTGTCTCATTCAGAGTCTTCAGGAGTCTAAGTGGAGTTTACAGCTCCCTGATACATTCATTTTCCTTTATTTCAACTTAATATCTTAATTTAGGTGTAAATAGCTAAGAAAACACATTTAGGTTTGAGAATACAGAAACACCAAGTGTAAGAGTTCATATTTATTTTTTTTTAAGACCTGAAGAAATTATGTTTTGAGATAAGTCATTTTGTATATTTGAAGGTTTAATTTAACCCACACATGCAATCCCCTGAGCAGCTGGCTGAGTTGTTTCTGTGGAAAAAGCATCATCTAAGCAAAGGCAGGATCACAATATTTTATTTTGGGAGAGTGGGGAAGGGAAAAGAGGAGGCTGAGGGCAGACCTCATTGCTCTCTACAACTACTTGAAAGGAGGTTGTGGAGAGGCTGCTGCTGGTCTCTTCTCCAAGGTATTTAGTGATAGAACAAGAGGGAATGGCCTCAAGCTGTGACTGGGTAGGTTTAGACTGGACATTAGAACAATTTTTTTCAGGGCAAGTGTGGTCAGGCATTGGAATGTGCTGCCCAGGGAGGTGATTGAATCACCAGTCCTGGATATGTTTAGAGGTCATTTGGATGCGGTGCTTGGGGGCTATGGTTTAGGGGTGCTCCTTGTAGAGCAGGTTTCTGGGTTGGACTTGGTGATCCTGAGGGTCTTTTCCAACCTGAACATTTCTGAGATGTTTCTGTGATTCAAGTTTGATAGGTGGCAGCTATAACTACAGACTAGATCTGGGTGCTTGAGCTTGCATCCTTTTAATGTACTATTTAAAAAGTAATTGTATATGTATTTTCCTTAGCATGACTCTGGAAAGAAAGAGAACTCAAAGAGAACCACATTTTGTGACTTTAAACAACAATGTAATAATGAGTATTAGGTTGCAACATCTGTGCTGACTTAATTTCTCCATCCAAGCTCATTTTCTTTCACCCTTGCTCTGATCTCATACTTGTTCTCTTTAATAATTTCTTTATCAAGGTGATGCTATAAAATTCTGCTATATGGAAACCCTCTAAGACTCCAGTTTTAAGTTTTAGGGGCCAGACATTTCTTTTATACAAAGTTGTGCAAGTTTGGGTGCAAGGAGACTCTTGTCTCAGATTTTGCAGCTTTTTTATAGCTTGCACACATGCACATACTTTAGATTTCCCAGAATAGTCATGCATATTCATGCTATTTCCTGAGGTCTTACATCTTGATCTTTAGTTGAAGTTTAGTAGCGAGTTTATGCAGCTTCCTGGAATTTCACAATGTGTTTTCATCCTTCATGATGTCTGAACATGGTCTGATTGAGGCTGGTTCCCTTCTTTATCAAGGAAGCAAGGTACCTCTTTGATTCTGCCACACTCCTGTGGCAAGACCTCACCTGGAACACTGCATCCAGCTGTGGAGCCCTCAACACGGGAAGGACATGGACCTGATGGAGCAGGTCCAGAGGAGGGCCATGAAAATGATCAAGGGGTTGGAGCATCTCTGCTAGAAGGACAGGCTGGGGGAGCTGGGGTTGTTCAGCCTGGAGAAAAGGCTCTGGGGAGATCTAATAGCAGCCTTGCAGTACCTGAAGGCTGGAGAGGAATGGTTTACAAGGCTTGCAGTGATACAGTGAGGGGCAGTGGTTTGAAATGAGAGAAGAGGAGATGTAGATTGAATGTTAGGAACAAGTTCTTTACCGTGAGGGTGGTGGAACATTGGAACAGGCTGCCCAGGGATGTAGTCAAGGCCATCTCTAGAAATATTCATGGTGAGGCTCAACAAGGATCTGGGCAACCTGATCTGGTTGAGGATGTCCCTGCTGACTGCAGAGGGGGTTGGACTAGGTGACCTTTGAAGGTCCCTTCCAACCTGGACCATTCTATGACTCTTTGATTCCTTATCTATTGTGTGTGCTTAGAAGATCAATGTCTTGTCCTTGCAAATTCCATTTGCACAGTTGCTCTTCACCAGCAAATCTTCCTTTCCACTGAGATGGATTTTACTATATCAGAGTTTCCTCATCCTAGTTTCTCTTACAATTCCACTCTTTTCTCTGAGTAATCTTTCCTGCCCCACCTCCTTGTTCAGCTTTTTCAGCTTCTGCTGATGTCAGAGTTTTGCAGGCCAGCTGACACCAGTCAGTTTGCTCATTCCATCTTCTCTTTCACTTTCCCATCACACATCACTCTCTATCTCACATCTCCCATATGACCCCATTTCTCCTCCCAGATTCAGTCATCAGAATTCTTAGCTGGTTCATTACTGGAGAATCATTGATTATAGCCAGTGGAGCCACTGGCTTCAAAGTAAAATCTGCAGAACATTTTTGGAAGAGTAAAATGAAAGATTTGTAAAGATTAGAGAAGACTTGTTATGAAACTAGACACTGCCTGGAAAAATTGACCAGTTTGTTTGCCTGAAAGTGGTCTGCTGTTTTTTTGTATCTGTTTTAGGGGCAAAAGGAAGGGGGAGAAGTGGGGAGGGAAGGGTGGAAGCAGCCTTAAGGCATTACTGTTGCAATTCTGCTGCTGACAGCAGAAATAATTCTGGAATTTACAGATGCCAACAAAAACGTCCAACCACACATAAAACTCTCAACAAAACATTGTCAACACAGGGAGCCTCTAAAATATGTAGTATCACCATGAAATGTTTTCCAGATTTTGAAATATCACATACTAAAAATGTCTTTCTGCCAAAGTACTGCTCTAAAATATAGGATTTTACTTCCAGTTTTTACTCCCTGGACAACACTTCCAATGAATATAGGAGCTTCTCTGACTCCTCTTTTTTTTTTTTTTTCCTCCTCTCTCTCATTCTGAAGTATCCCATCCTGAACACAGAAACAAAGTCTTTGAGTTGTTCAGACAAATACAGACACAGCTCATGAGAAGAGTTCAGAGTTGCAAAGGAGAATAAAAAATGTAGACTTTTCAGTGCATATTTGTGCATTATCTGGGACAAAACATAAGAAATAAAGGGACACCCACTTTTAAAACAGGGATTCAGACCTCATACCTGACTGAGGTGGTAAGGGAAGCCCTATAGAAGCTGTGTTTAACAATGTACACAGTTTCCTGGATGTTTTTGTTTAATCTGAGCAGAATTATCTCACAGGGAAAAAAAGAGTTGCAGACTGTGGTGTATCTTTCTCACAAAGGTTAGAAGTTCATTCAGAGCAAGAGAAGCTGAGATAATGGCTGGTTTAGGGCCAAACCATTCAAATGTTGATGGAAACACATTTTCTATCTGAAATGAAGCACTGATAAGGCAACATTTCTTCTTCTTCCCATTGGAGAACGATTCAAATGAACTAGCTCAGTAATTTATGCTCAGCAGTCTCAAAGGAGCTAGGGAATCATTGCCAGTTTTTAACTTATCTTGGGAGACTGGGAAAGGATGAGATTTGCAAATGTTGTCCCATTATCCAGAAAATGGTATAGCACAGAATACCAGATTAGCTAGCCTGACCTTCATTTTAGGTACAAGAATGGATTTGTTACCTTGGAACTTTGCTGGGAATGAACTGGAAACTACAATCATAATTACTGCCAGTCAGATAGGGGAGTTCATGAAATCTCTCTCTGTTTGCTTTTGGTTTTGACTGGAGTATGAGGGTACAGAATACAGAAATCAGAATTAAGCAGGTTGGAAAAGACCTTTGAGATCACCCAGTCCAACCTATCACCCAACACCATCTAATCAACTAAACCATGGCACTAAGTTCTTCATCCAGTCTTATTTTACACACTTCCAGGTAGTAAAGTATGTGTGTACATTGGGACTTACTCACTTCCTAAATGTAGTAAAGGGTTTTGTTTGCGGTGGGGTTTTTTTATTCAAACACCTGCATTGTTCAAACCTGAACGTAGAAGATTTCAGCTCAACATGAGGAGAAATTTCTTTACAGTGAGGGTGACAGAGCACTGGAACAGGCTGCCCAGGGGGGTTGTGGAGTCTCCTTCTCTGGAGCCTCTCCAACCCCACCTGGATGCATTCCTGTGCAGACTACCCTAAGTGATGCTGCTCTGGCAGGGGCATTGGACCTGCTGATGTCTTGAGGTCCCTTCCAACCTCTGTGATACTGTGAGACTGTGATACTATGATTGTATTAAATTTAAAAGTATGAGCTAAAGAGATTAAAAACTGAAGAAAAATGCAAGAATTATATAGAATCATAGAATTATTAGGATTGGAAGGGACCTCAAGGATAATCTACTTCCAACCCCCCCGCCAGGGGCACGGGCACCACCCACTAGATCAGGCTGCCCACAGCCACATCAAGCCTGGCCTTAAAAACCTCCAGGGATGAGGCTTCTATCTGACAGCACAGAGGTTTTTGATCTTGCTGTTAGAAGGGGAACACAAACTCCTTTAATGGGAATCAAAATTAAGGCAATTCTTACAGAACTATGCAAAATTATTGGGAGATCTGAAAGGGTCATGGTTCCCTTAAAATGTAACTTGTGGAAGACAATCTACTAGTGGGGAGTTTGGAGGACCACCCTAAACAACCAGAGGCCTTTCTGTCTTCAAGGACAAGACTCAGTTACCTCACATTTTTGGCTCTCTGAGGTAAAGTAGGGAAAAGTAAAATCACAGAAGACTTGACTGCTCTTGACAATCTCAACTCTGCACCTCAGAGCAGAGCAGGTCTCAGTTTAAGCCTATGAAGTCTGATTTTGTTTCACTCCATATATATCTATATTAATGTATTGTGTAGGTGATCCTGCTCTGGCAGGGAGGTTGGACTGGGTGATCTTTTGAGGTCCCATTCAGCCCTTAGCATTCTGTGATTCTGTGATTTTTTTTCCCCCAACTATAAAGCATATTAAAAGATGTAAAGGAATAAGCAATCTGCATTGTTAAGAATAACTATGTACATATGGACTGACTTTAATCTGAAGGCAAGCAGAAATATTTTAAGATTAGATTAGAAAAGATGTGCTTCACTATTTTGCTTTTGGGTTTTTTTTAGTGATAAGGTTTCTTCACTGTTTTGCTTTTGGTTTTTTTTTAGTGATAAGGTTTCTTCACTGTTTTGCTTTTGGTTTTTTTTTTTTTTTTTTTTTTTTTTGTTAGGTTTTTTATTTTTTTTTTCCCCAATNAAGGCTTTTAAGTATGTTTCTATAAGCTTTGCCTCTGTGGTGGACAGGATTACTTCTGCATCTCTATAACTCAACTACAAAAAGGCTTCCTAAAAAAAAAATGTCCGACAACTCAGTCCTAAAATGCCAAAGACAGAAACTTATAGATGTGACATGGAAATTCAGTGGTAATGCAGAAGCTCCTTTTTATCTTTTCCTCCCTTTTTATCTTTTTTACCCTTTCCTCTTTTTCTTTTTGAAACTTAGACGTTCTCTTCTGGCCTTTAACGACATATGCAGAAGTGGAAGCAGCAGAACTGCACAGCAGTCAACCAAAGCTATTATTGGAGCATGAAGTGAGATATTTTATATTATTTATGGTTCTTCATATCATCGTATAAATTCTTATGAAAGAAAAGGATGTTGGCAATCTCTTTGAAATGTATTCCATTCAATTCCTTCTTCAGATCAAACCTTGACCCCTTTTAATAGTAAAGGCTGAAGAGGCTCTATGAAACTTATACCTTGCCTCATAAAAACTAATGTTTCTGCTGTTACCTTGCTAGCCTTAGTGGACAACAGTTATGACATCAGGTAGCAGAGGCAGTCTATTACTCAACTGTATTCTGGGCTTTATATTTGTTTCCAAACAAAGGGAGAAGGAGGCTGTTATTGAAAACCTACCCAAGTCCTTCTTCCCTGAGTCACAGGGCCACAGGAAGTCTAACTGACAGCCTGATTCCTCAACCTTTGTTCAGCCCTTGCCCTGAATATGTCTTTAAACATTTGACTGGAACTTTGTAAAGTCTGTAGCACCTATTAAAGACTGCAGACAACACCTGAATTTTCATAAGTCTTTGTGGTTTTGGTCCAGTGCACACTGTTTATACTCTCAACCATGGTTATTTAGTGGTGTGTTTTAAAGCTAACTGTGTAAGATGTTCACATTGTTTTGGTTTGGGTGGCCCGTGAAGTGCAATTGTCCACAAAGGGAGATTCCCCCTCAATTCAAGAAAGATGTTGAGATGCTCAAACGTGTCCAGAGAAGGGTAACAAAGCTGGGGAGGGGTCTGGAGCACAAGCCTTGTGAAGAGAGGCTGAGGGAGCTGGGGGTGTTTAGCCTGGAGAAGAGGAGGCTCAGGGGAGATCTTATTGCTCTCTACAGCTACCTGAAGTGAGGTTGCAGCCAGGTGGGGATTAGTCTCTTCCCTCAGGCAACCAGCAACAGAACAGTGTGAGGTCCCCCTGTCCATGGCAGGGGGGTTGGAACTAGATGATCCTTGTGGTCCCTTCCAACCCTGATTGATTCTATGATTCTAAGAGGACACAGTCTCAAGCTGTGCAGGGGAAAGTTTAGGCTTGATCTTAGAACTAAGTTCTTCACAGAAAGAGAGATTGGCCATTGGAATGTGCTGCCCAGGGAGGTGGTGAGGTCGATGTCCCTGGAGGTGTTTAAGAAGAGCCTGGATGAGTCACTTAGTGCCATGGTCTGGTTGATTAGTGAGGGCTGGGTGATCAGTTGGACTTGATGATCTTGGAGGTCTCTTCCAACCTGCTTGATTCTGTGATTCTTGTCCCTTAGGATATAGAAATGGATGATATCCAGCCCAGACACAATACTTGCAAACTTCATGAAGGATGATAGCCGTGTCAGCTGCAGAAAAGCACTCTGTGAGTTCAACCTGATTTGAAGACTACACACCAGCAGTCTTTAATTTCCTCTTTCATCAGGCTGCCATTCAACAATCCTTTTGAACCTAGAACTCCTGCTCAGTTTAAGCACCCCCAAAAAAAACCTCTTCATCAATATATTCTAGCCAGCCTAAAGCAATCACACACAGAGAATCACACAGAATCAACCAGGTTGGAAAAGAGCTCAGAGATCATCAATTCCAACCTATAACCTGTATCACTACACCTTCTTGGAGAAAATGAAATTATTTTGTCTACAAACACTTTTATCCAGATGTCATGTACTTCTGTTTTAAATGTTTGATAAGTAAGCAATAACACCTGATTTTGCATGAATCTAAGATTAACTGTGTATCCCAAACACAGCACTGACAAATTGTGTTAGTTTCTTCTTTTATTTCTGTTAGTGCAGTGCCTCAATGCAAAATCTGTTTTCCCCTTAACATTCCATGTCATGTAATACTGTTCAGTGTTCACAAATGGATTTTTTTCCCCCACTGTTATGAAACCATCAGTGTGCTCTTCTTCAAGGCATAACTCCACTCCAGTTTTTGTGATAATCACACTCTTGCATGCTTCCAATCTTATGCCTCACTACCTGCCTCAGGTGGACTGTTATCACACACAAAACTCATGCTCCCTCTTGCATGTTTTACCCAAATAATCTTCTGAAAAAGATTCAACCAGTGCAAATTTAATGTGCTTTTTAGGGGTTCATTTCTGTGCCATGTAGGTATGAAATTGTGAGAGGTATTAAAAGTAAACAAACAGTCCATTGAACAGCAGCATGTTTAAATTGCTCTAACACATTGGAAGCCAAATTGTTGCTATATTATTAAAAATGAGAATGAATTCCTTATCACTTACATATTTTCCTATGCCAAGCTCTTGGCTTATAACCAATTATATTCATAAATTACTATCCTATATTTTGGGGAGGGACTTTTTAGGCTATCAGATAGTGATAGGACTAGGGGGAATGGAACAAAGCTGAAAGTGGGGAGAGTCAGGCTGGACATGAGGAAGAAGTTCTTCCCCATGAGAGTGGTGAGAGCCTGGAATGGGTTGTGCAGGGAGGTGGTTGAGGTCCCATCCCTGGAGGTGTTTGCAGCCAGGCTGGATGAGGCTCTGGCCAGCCTGATGCAGTGTGAGGTGTCCCTGCCCATGGCAGGGGGGTTGGAACTGGATGATCCTTGTGGTCCCTTCCAACCCTGACTGATTCTATGTTTCTATGATTTTTTAATGAAATCATTCCAGAAAAACTGATATTCATCCTTATTAAAACCCCTGGACAACTAAACTTGCTCTTCTTGAGAATCAGCAAGTCCCAGGATTATAGGACTATGGACAAAGGGAATTAATACCATAGTTAAGGTCCTCCTAGTGAGATTGCCCTGTAAAAGGAGCTTAGAAATTGTACCACTCTGGATGGCTGTGCTCTTTTGTTCCTGTAAGGACAAGGTTCTGATTAAAGTGTTAATCTTTGAAGAAATAGGTCAGCTGCAGGATCAATAAGGTCTAAGGCATGGATGATCATCTAGACCAAATGTCTAAACTGAGTCCAGGAAGGAATTGAAGGCAAGTGTGGTCTCTGGAGACCATCGAATTCATCCTACAGCAGACAAAACACTTCTGAATGTTTGTCAGGGCTTTCCCCATCTACTGAATTAACCTCTCCAAGGTTTATGCTATTTATTTACTAATGCCTTACTATAATATACATCTTCAGTGCTGTAATGATGTATTTTAATCTTCTGATATGTACTGAGTTGTAAAAATCACTATAAAAATAGCATTTTTAACCTTGTTATTTAATTTTGCTCAGATCTTGGCTATTTAGAAATTGTTGCTTTTTTTCATCCTTCTAAAAGGAAGACATTGATTCTAAGTTATTTAGGTAGGACTCTTGAGAAACTTCAATCCATACAGACTTCACCTACCTTACAACTCTCTCCCAGGTGCCTTTAGAAGACAACTCATTCAGTACTACTTACACCCAGTGACAGCAAGCTCAGTGCCACCAGCCAGCTTAGTCTAAGAACTCAGCTTGTAGATGGCTGAAGTTGCATGTGAGGAATCCTTTCCTAGTTTCAAATGCAGATATTTCTTCTCCTCTCCACAAGTACTTGCACGTGGAAGTATGCCCCGTGAGGCTGAGAATGGGAATTCTGTGCTTGAAAGCATTCTGTGTTTATTTTGTGTCAGGGGCTTGTTGTTGTTTGTTGTTTTTTTTTAAAGAAATGTCACAAACTATCATCAATGTGCCAAGAAAACACAGAAGAGTTGTGTTTTTGACAGAGAAAAGGCACAAAAGCTATAATAGTCCCCCCTCTACTCAGCACTGTGGAGGCCACACCTCGAGGATTGAGTTTAGTTCTGGTCCCATCACTATGAGGACATTGCGATGCTGGAGCATGTCCAGAGAAGGGCAATGAGCTGGTGAAGGTTCTGGAGCACCTGGGCTACAAGGAGAGTCTGAGGGAGCTGGGGTTGTTCAGTCTGGAGAAGAAAAGGCTGAGGGGAGACCTCATAGCTCTCTACAACTAACTGAAGGGAAATTGGAGCAAGGAGGGGGCAGCCTCTTCTTCTTGATGACAAGAGACAAAAAGAAATGGTTACAAGCTGTGCCAAGGGAGGTTTAGGCTGGATGTTAGGAAATATTTCTTCATTGAAAGGGTTCTTAAACCTTGGAATGGTATGCCCAGGGCAGTGGTGGAGTCACCATCTGTGGAGGCATTTAAGCAGCCTGTGGACCTGGTGCTTAAGGAGACAATTTAGAGCTGACCTTTCAGCATTAGGTAAAGTGTTGGACTGGATGATCTTTGAGGTCTCTTCCAACCAAATCTATTCTGTGATTAACTTCTAAAACAAGAAATGAACTTGGATGTCTGTGTTGCTGCTAACACTTTGCTCTACAGACTCACACCAACTGAGGGGAACCATCCTGAAACTATATGAAAGCATAAGTTTGTTGCAGAGTTTAGAGTTTGTCTCTTAAGTGGATATGCTTCTGGTTAGATGAATGGTTTCTTCAGGAGAAGCTGCTTACCACTAGAGGGCTCAAAATTGCTGTGAGATTTTATTCATCAATCTATATGTATGTTGATACATGCCTATATACCTTAACACACAGTGTATGAGGTGTGTGCATCATTCATGTGCATGTTTTATCTGTGTGGAAACACACATATGTGCACATACACATGCAGGCTCTTATTTGAATAGGTGATCTATTATTTTAAAGGTGTTTGACATTTAGATGCTGTTCAAACCTGACTTTAATATAACTTTGCAATTCACCAGACAAAGGTGAAATGTCTCTTAAATAAAGTAATCACAGTATCACAGTCTCACAGTATATCAGAGGTTGGAAGGGACATCAAGAGATCATCAGGTCCAACCCCCCTGCCAGAGCAGCATCACTTAGGGTAGTCTGCACAGGAATGCATCCAGGTGGGTTTGGAAAGGCTCCAGAGAAGGAGACTCCACAACCCCCCTGGGCAGCCTGTTCCAGGGCTCTGTCACCCTCACTGGAAAGAAGTTTCTCCTCATGTTGAGCTGAAATCTTCTATGTTCTAGTTTGAACCCATTGCTCCTTCTCTTATCTCTGTGAACCACCCAAAAGAGCCTGGCCCCCTCCTCCTGACACCCACCCCTCACATATTGATAGACATTGATCAGATCCCCTCTCAGTCTTCTCTTCTCCAGACTAAACAGCCCCAGGGCTCTCAGTCCCTCTTCATAGGGGAGATGCTCAAGTCCCCTAAGCATCTTCCTGGCTCTGCATTGGATTCTCTCCAGCAGGTCTCTGTCTCTCTTGAACTGGGGAGCCCCAAAGTGGACACAGGATTGCAGCTGTGGTCTCAGCAGGGCAGAGTAGAGAGGTAGAAGAACTTCCCTAGCCCTGCTGGACAATCTTTAATGTCATTCCCGGATGGCTAGATTCACACAGATTGTTGATTTCATCCAACTGAAGAGTTAAAACATAATAAAACACAGTTCAAACTTCTGTGAGCAGTGCCTGCTGTTACCATGTGTTTTATTAAGATATCCAGACAACCCTGGAAAACATGAGCATAGTTAGGTGTTTTTTTTTCATAACTGACTTTCCACAGAGTGTAATGCACTGTTGCAGAATCTATCATGCCAAGCATTTTTGCTTGCTTATCTGACATACTCTTCTGGGAAAGCTTAGAGGCTCTAAATAAATAAAATGTTCCTGGAAAGCTGACTTTCCCCTCTCCCTAAAGTGACAATTGTAATGAAGAGAAAAATGACTTTCAACCATTTTTAAGTAATGCATAAGCTTTGGAGATAGTGCAACTCAGTTCCTCCAGAGTGTGATGTTGTAATAATGAATAATTTACTCATGCAGTCCAAAAGATAATTAACATAATATTTTACAGTCAAACTTGACATATTCAAAAGTTTGAGGTATCAATATTTTTTTTTAATGTTAGCAAAGTTATACTCATCTAGGCACAAGAAATCTGCTCAAGAAAATAATATGTCAAGGACAATGATGTTTAAGAATATCATGGATATCAATAATGTAGAAATAGGCATACAGGCACCAAAAACGTTATTGCTGCACATAATATTCAGTTTTGACTAGAGTTTCTTTAGGAATTCTTTTTTAGTGTTTAGAAATTTATGGAAAAGCTGCAGACAACCAGAAGTCACAATTTCTGCACCACTGCAGTGTTTGGATTGAAAAAGAAAAGTTGTGTTGAACAGGATCAGGTATACAAATAAAGACCGTTTAAGTGAATATTTGTATAACTGAACCACATCTTTCACACTTCAGTACAGATTCATAGAAACATAGAATGGCTTAAGCTGGAAGGGATCTTAGAGATCACCTTCTCCAACCTCCCACCGTGGCCAGGGATGTCTCTCAGCTACACTCAGCCTCTCAAAGCCACATCCAACCTGGCCTGCAACAAGCCCAGGGAGGAGGCATCCACAGCCTCTCTGGGCAATCTATTCCAGAGTCTCACCACCCTCATGCTGGAGAACTTTCTCCTAAGATCCAGTCTGAAGCTACTCTCCCTCAGCTTCAAACCATTCCCTCTTGTCCTGTTGCTAGACATCCTTATGAAAAGTCCCTCTGCAACCTTCCTGTAGGATTCCTTCAGGTATTGCAAGGCAGAGTCTTCTCTTCCCTAGGCTGAACAATCCCAGCTCCCTCAGCCTATCCTCATAGCAGAAGTGTTCCAGCCTCTCCTTTGGTATCATTGAATTTGGCTCAACTACTGCATTTCCTGCCTACATTATCACCAACACAGATGTGAGCAATTGAATAAAGGTTTCACGTATTTACCTTAATTTTCTGTGTGTTTCCTTCTGTTGTTAGAAGTTACACTTATCTTCCACTTGATCTTCAAAAAGCACAAGAAATTCATTGTGGTGGGGAGGGAATTCAATAGTAACGCAGGCAGAAAAGACAACTCTGTCACCAAGTACACTTCTCTGAACTCCAGTAGTGCAGTTTATTATAATCCCATTTCTGTTAACACATTTACTTTAAAATGAAAGATATGTTTATCTAAGCCATGTTGGTTTTGCTTTAAGAATTTTAACTCTTGCATATTTTGCTTTATAAACTCTGCTTTACTGATTGTGCATGATGTCAGATCAGAACTATTATGTTCTAATTAAAAAAAAAACAAAACAAAACAAAACATTTTTTGGTGTACTTTTCGTTTTGTGTAATGCATCCTTGATTTTTCCAGTCTGTTATTTGAACTTGGAAAATAAGCTGGCACATTGGATGGCAGATGACAAAAGTGGTTTTGTTACAGGCAGACAGGGTTGGCTGGTGTATTCATCACATTACCTTTGGTTCCAGGAGTAAGTAATTCTGGAGAATAAATCTGATGAAGAGCAACTGAAGGAGCTGGGGATGGTTAGTTCGGAAAGGAGGAGGCTGAGGGGAGATTTCATTGCTCTCTACAGCTACCTGATAGGACATTGTAGAGAGGCTGCTGCTGGTCTCTTCTCACAGGTAATTAGTGATAGAACAAGAGGGAATGGCCTCCAGCTACAACTGGGTAGGTTTAGACTGGACATTAGGACAAATTTTTTCAGGGCAAGAGTGGTCAGGGATTGGAATGTGTTGCCCAGGGAGGTGGTTGAGTCCCCAAGCCTGGCTGTGTTTAAAGGTGGTTTGGATGTGGTGCTTGGGGCTATGGTTTAGGGGTGAGCCTTGCAGAGTGGTGTTCTATCCTGAGGGTCTTTTCCAACCTGAATGTTTCTGTGATTCTGTGAAATCAATAAAGCAGACTGTAATATATTGAAGTTACTCTTCCTAGATAAGAATGATAAGCTTAACAAATTTAAAACACATTTACATAACTGGAAGTAATATTACACCTCTTTGATGACATGTGTCAAAGTCTGAGTATTTACTGTTCTTTCAAGGCAAATATACATGTTAAGGATTTTGTCTTCTTTATAGTAACATGAGAAAAAAAACCCTCATGCTGTGCTCTATCCTTGCATTTGCTTTGCCCATTTTATGGGAACTTTGGTTCTATGGCTATTAAATTTCAGCAGAACAGAGTATGTCTCATTACTTGCAGAAAACAAATGTCCAACTCATTAAATCTAGGTAAGGTGAATCTATTGTCATTCTGGTTTGCATAGTGTATTATCCAGGAAGCATTTTCTCCATCAAGCTTTAGGCATTTTATTAGCTAAAATAGTCAGTCTCCATACCATCTCTCTTTCACCAAAGGAGAAAATTATTCTTCTTGTCTTTGCTTAGGTAAAGCTCCTTAATGTGTTTAATGTCAGATATGGTTTGATAAAAATGAAGATGGAGGAGGCAATAATGGAAGAGGTAGAAGCTTAGGTTCAGCACACTCTTTTTTAATCTGTTGGCAACAATGAACTCTTAGGTGGGATGGGATATTAGAGTTTTAACAAGCTTTTTCTTAATTGGACAATATTGGGCTTTTACTCTCTACATAGCATCTACAGCACATCACTTCACCAGCAAACAGCAGCCATATCATTCCTATATCTGTCACATGAATCTAAAATATGAAATTTCCTTCTGTTTTCTATGTTATGAGTGCATTACAGATGTGAAAGTTGCCAAGACTTTCTATTATAAACTTGTCATTTTTAGCCTGGTGCCTTGTTCCTCTGTGCTTCTCATCCATAAGTATGCTCTTAATATCAGGAATAGTGTGGCCAGTAGGGGCAGGGAAGTCATTCTGCCCCTGTACTCAGCATTGGTTAGGCCACATCTTGAGTACTGTGTCCAGTTCTGGGTTCCTCAATTCAAGAAAGACGTTGAGATGCTCAAATATGTCCAGAGAAGAGTAACAAAGCTGGGGAGGGGTCTGGAGTACAGCCCTGTGAGGAGAGGCTGAGAGAGTGTTTAGCCTGGAGAAGAGGAGGCTTGGGCAGACCTTATTGCCATCTACAACTGACTGAAGGGAGGTTGCAGTGTGATGGGGATTGGTCTCTTCTCCCAGCTAACCAGCAACAGAACAAGAGAGGACAGTCTCAAGCTGTATAGAGAGAAGTTTAGTCTTCACAGAAAGAGAGATTGGCCATTGGAATGGGCTGCTCAGGGAGGTGGTGGGGTCGATATCCCTGGAGGTGTTTAAGAAAAGCCTGGATGAGGCACTTAGTGCCATGGTCTGGTTGATTAGTTAGGGTTGGGTGATCAGTTGGAATTGATGATCTTGGAGGTCTCTTCCAACCTGCTTGATTCTGTGATTCTGTGATAACTGCCATGACATCATATTGAGTTAAGAATGCCAGGCATTAACCAAACTGGCTAAACTGGCAAATATAAGCTGTCAGACTGGACATGGCTTTCTTATAAACTTGACTTTTAAAAAACAAAACAAACAAACAAACAAGGACAACAAAGACCCAAACAAAAAGGTAAAGATGGGGTTTAAGGGATTAAAAGCCTTTGTTACAAACAGTACAAAGATTAGAGTTCATTTCCATTTTAAATGCTTGCTAACAGGCAGACCAAGTGGGGTAAACATGTAGGACAAGATCACATGGCTCTGGATTACAGGGATCTAACAGCAGTCAATCCAAAGCAATGACAGCATGTGACAGAGGCAGGAGGTCCACTTATAAATACCTTTGTTGTGAGCCATGAAGAGGCTGCAAGCATTGCTGCAAACATCCACAATGATCTTGTTCCTTTCCTTTTTTTTTTTTTGTTTGGTGTAATTTTTACTTTTTAATGAGTATTCATCTCACTTGCAGTGAGTCAGTTCTGCAGTAATTCTATTTTTTTTATGGTATCGACATATGCATCTTCTTCCATTCCAGAGTAAACAGCTCAAGCTTCTATATAAATAAATAAATAAAATATCAAGAAGAATACAAATATTTAGAAGTTTTGAAACAGCAGTGTTTCCTGCTGGCTAAAAGACTACAAAATACTCCACAGAAAATGTACAGGAAACATAATCAGATTTTTTTGCACATATATAATGTGCAACTTTCTGTTAATTACTATTTATATCTGTTTATTATCAACATAAACAATGGCTATGTAAAGATTTTCACCCTAGCTTGGGATTTTTATTAATTTTCATTCATTTCTATTCATATGTTTTTAGATCTCACTTTCATAACTGCCAAATTTTAAATTTCATACTCTTAAAAAGAGATCATTTGTCAGAAACAATAAATGACATATTCCTAAGTACTCTTTAAATATATTCCTATTGCATATCCCAAAATATTTCTTTGCAAAAGTCATTCAAATTGCTCATCACTAGAATATAAAGAGAATCTCTTTTACTGCATGAATGCATTGTGGGTTATGTTAATGTCTTTTATATAGCTTTCTTCCTCTCTCCACTATTTCTTCCCTTAAATATTTTGGATTGAATGACTTAAAGCCCCTTGAAGTTAATAGAATTGTTTTCATCTAGTAGGTCCATGGACTTTTGTCTTCTATCTAAAAGGGTTTAAAAGAAGAGGGAAGTTTCTAAACATTATATATATATATATATACACACATGAAACATTTAAAGCAATCTGTAACTTCTCAGGAATAATAATTAAAAAAAAATAAAAATCCTTATATTCAGAAAGATCCCCAGGGCTGCAGTAAAAAGATCCCCATTGAGTTACTGGATGCTTGGATGAGATTTGGTGGCCTGGATCTGCAATACTGAAGCAGTGCTTCTCTCTTCCATTGAACTGAACACAAATGAAGCATTAACACAGCAAGGTAAACATATGCTTTATTTTGAGCATATGAGTTACTGCATTCAGTTTGGCTGAATTCAAAGCCATGCACCCACTCACAAACAAACACAGCAACTTCATAAGTCTGAGTGAAATGTAAATCAAGATCAGTTCTATTTTGCAAGCGGCGTTAAAATAGGAGAGTGATTCTGTGTCTTAGAAGTGATTAAAGTAAAAATAGTCTCACATTTTGCTACCATTTCATGTTATTAGTGCTGCTTTCACTCTAACAAAATAAGAAGATGAATGACCACCCCCCCCCCCAAGCAATTAACATTCTGCCACCACATCCTTCTAGCTCAAAACCAGTAACTAAATAATTTAGATAGACTTGTACTACTGAGGAGCTGTCGGGTTTAACTTCACTGTACTGAGGAACAGCCTTTGACTCAAACAGGCAGCATTATGCCTAATCCTCATGCTTTTTCTGGGGACAGATAGCCTTTGTTTGCAGCTGACACACAGATACATGTTTTCATGGCAGACTCTGAGGATATGTTTCAAATCGTTCTGGACAATTTATCTTGGCAGCACGCTTTATGTGCTTACCCTGCCCCACCAAAAGACTTTTTCATTCAGCAGCATTTTGTAGTAATTGGTTTCAAGCAGCTAGAAATATTAAGCATTGGGATAATTAATTATGGTAGGTAAAGCAAAATAATTTATTTACAAACCAAATCAAACCAACTCTTAAGACGTTTGCTGAACTCTGGGGAAGAATCAGTTGAAGTTACCAGTGTGGCTTTCTATTCTTGAAGGTAATAAAAATTGCCTAAAATCTCACTGTGCTGAAAATTAGTTTGGAATCTACTGGCATATGCTTTTAAAAAAGTATTTTGTTAAGACCTCCAGATCTCTACTAGAAACTACTGCTATTGCAATGAAATTAAAGGTATGGCTTTTATTACTTTTCCATCAGCAAATATCCTACTGTTATAACAGTATTAGACATGTAAAAATTACTTTTGTTGGAATAATTTCTTATTTCAGAAACAGATTACAAATTATAAAGGAAAAAATGGGGGTTAGTGGTGGTTAACAGTAGGAGACTTTACTAGTATAGTTTAACTAGGATATATTACTCTTTAATGATCTCAAATAGTTTACCTTTTGGCTGGGAATAAAACGGTCAAAGCAACTGGGATTCTGCTATATAATTTAATATAAATCATGGTTGCCACTGAAAAATCAGTATCTTTGTCCTTATTTTCTCATTCTTGTTTTTCCTTTTGTCATCTGTGCAACATGTTTGCTTGCCTCCTTTCCATTCCTTTTCCAGCAAGATTTCTAGTGTTTTCCCACTAAAATCATTGTTTGTCAGCTGAACTATAGCAAACTTCCAGGGTTCAAAAGTCTTCAATACGATCCCATATGGTAAGGCTCCATATACAATTGTAACCTGTTTTTACTAGCTTTAATTTTTGAGAACAACCAAGACTGCATTAGACTCTTTGAAAGCATGAATGAGCTCTACTAGAGATGTCCTGATGACCACTTAGAAGGTGCTGCATTGTCCTAGGTCTTTTGGTTCACAGCAATGGGTCAAGGATTGACAACAGAATCAAAAACCAAAAAAGAATGTTGCTGTTAATGTGTTTTTCCCCCTGCACATTTCACTTATCCTAAAGTGCCAAATTTTTGAACAAGCGATGGGTTAGAAAAAATAAGGCATGAAATAGTGATACTGCTAGAGCAAGTAGAGTATCAGAGATGCTGATTCCTTGAAAAATACCACGTTCAATATCTTGTTACAGGAATACATTCTGAAGTATCTGGAGTGATATCTTGCTCAATTCAGTTTGTAGAAAGGGATCCCTCACCAATGTCCTTTTTCAAGAAAGTGCTAAGAGGCAGAGAATCAGTAGCACTGTAAACTGACACATGCTACACAAGGTGATCCTGCTATTTCTTACATATTATGTTACAACATTATTTCCTTACCATGGAGTTACTCCTAGTTTGTACCAGTTTTAATCAATGAATTATCTATTTTCCTATTAAAACCCCCCAACCAACCACTCAAAAACCACACACACACAAAACAACCCCCAGATCCCTCCCCCAGTAAATGCTGCTATTATTGGAAGACAATTGAAACTAGTCTTCAGTTTCTTTCATCTGAGAAATTAATATCTTTAAATTACTCCACAGAAGGATCACCATGGACATGGCATTTTGGGGGGCAAGTGTCCAAACACTGAAGTTTAATGGATGCTGAACACGTAGTCAATTCCTTGTGAGGGATGAAAGATGATCTTGTCCTGAGGCTACACTTTTTTACATTTCAATCTGGATAACCCCAAGATATAAAGGAAACAAGAACAGCTTCTAAATCTGACCTAAAGACTCAGGAATAAAGAGGTGGAAATAATTTAGTTCTGTATTCCTAGAAGAAAAGTTAAAAATAAAAAGGCTTTCTGAAGTTGGATGAAAATTGTGAGAACAGGAGGAGGCAGGTGATCACTTGGCCAAGACAGGAGAAATGGACATTAATTGCCTACACACACTCTCTCCTTCCACCACCAGAAAGGGAGTTTTGGCCAATATATTCATGCTATGATAAATTGCATGGTCAGATTAGTAACAGTTTTAAGTTACCATCCTTAGTTTGCTGGAAAAAGAAAGCTACTACTCAGTAATGGTCTACAGTATGAAAAGGTTTAGCACTTGTCCATGTTCCTTTCTGTGAAGAGTGCAACTACAAACATTTGGCTTTTGATTTGGCAACGCATTTGATGTAAGTGCCGATAATAAAAGGAATATAAATATAAGGAAATAGATAATCAGGTAACTTCCTGTCTCATACATGTTTAGCAATTATTATTTTTTTTCCCCACAAATCCTAAAATTTTCCTAAGATTAATATAGCTACAATCTTGGAGAAGTTCCACCGAAACGTGAAGTTTTTTTAGCGATGAATAACTTCTGCAGCATTTAAACAAGCAACAAGTGAATAAATTAATCAATAATACAAACAGTTTAACTTACAGATTATTGGAGGAAAAAAGTTTGATAAAAAGAAGGTGGAAGTTTAAGACTTGATCAAAATTTTTGCATTCATCACTAACTGTAATTTTAGTGGAGGCAAAATTTACCAGGAATCACAGGAATCATTCAGTAATGAAAAAACACCACTAGTAGGGGCATCATTCTGAGCAAAAACCATATCTGTCTTGGTTTACCTAACCAGGATGTTTAAGTAGTGGGTTTTCATTCAATGACTATTAGGCTTTGTCATATTTGTCATAAGGGGAAAAACCAAACTGATCATTCTGTTAGCCAATGGAGAAATATCCACTTCTACTACAGGAAAGAGGAAGCTGAATCTTTCTCCACAGCATGGGCTTTATCAGATTAGTTGGTGTTTACCAGAATGGTACCTCAGTTACTATGCAGATTCCTGGCTGATAAAATATATGCTTAATTGCTTTAGTTTGTGCCTCGTCCTAATCCCTTTCATTTATAAGCACAGTTCTCACGTCTGTGGGAGAGATTAGTTTGAATGCTAACATCCACACCTCCACCAGCCAAGAGCATTTTTAGAAATAAGGCTAGGAAATTGAATTTTTATTCCATGCCATCACTGAACTAACTCTTACTGAAGTTACAGAGTATCTTAGCTGGTAAAATGACTGAAAGAAACAAAAAAAGGAATAAAGAACCCACAGCAATCTGAGTAACCTTTGGTTAGATATTCCAGTCTAGATCTGGCTGAAAAAGCAAAGCTGAGCAACAGATTGGGAAAAAGAGGAAAAACTCTGTTTATACAGACGTTTTTATTTTTCCATGGCTCCTTTCTCCATAGAAATGACAACAGAGTGAGAGCAAGGCTGCACTATAGATCTCCACAACTATTTTCTCTTGTGCTTCAGACCATGAACAATGCAGGTGGCTAATGCACCTCAGGGCAGTTGCTTGCGTTTTGCCAAAAGCTATTTCATTGTCCCTCATCCATGACAAAACCGCAGCTTGCTTTAAACTCGCCGTGACCTCTACCACTAGAGGGCTGCACCTTATGCGATATGACCCCCCCTAGACCTCAATCACCACTGCTCCGAGCAGTGAAAATCAGGAGAAACGATCATATTCTGAAGCATATCTGTAATAACTAAGACCTTTATTAATATTATATCGACATTTGTTGAAACGTTTGTTATATGCAGGTATTTTCTTAGTTAAATAGAACTGCTACAAGAAACTAGCTTACAAGCTAGTGATACAGCTTCAGCTACATTCTTCAAAGATGAACCTGTCTATTAAACTATATATATATATATATAAAAAAATCTACTTATGAGAGAAGTTGAAAAAAGCTTGTCTTAGTGGGACTAGGAGATAACATATTGGGAAATTATTAAACAAAAGGCATTCTGCAGAGACAAGGGGAGGCACTTGTGAAACAGCTGTTGGTAAAGAAACAGACTAAGGCAGGACAGACATCTGCTGAGTCTGAGGAAATTAGGTTTCAGGATTACCACTTTTTCCTCTAAGCTTATGGAATATAGATACACTAACCATATACACACTGCTTATCACATTAAAACACTTTTTCATTTTACTCTTTACTGTCCTTGTTATTAGGATGAAACAATACTTTTGTTTAAAGAAAGCAATCAAGTAAATGTTTTATAAGCTAATTGGAGCTCCCAAAGGGAAGACTTGCAGGTGCTGAATCCAATCCGATCTGCCACATAATTAAAATTGGTGCAGGGGCCACAGTAAAACAGATGTGGTCTTAAAACAAGAGAATTGTTTGATTCAATGTTAATACAGATGAATGGGACATATTCAGCGAGATAAAGGGAGCAGTGTTATAATTTATCCAGTTCCACTGCGGAAATTGACTCAAGATGGCTTCATTTGAACGTTGTGGGGCTTTTATTTTTGTCTTCTAATTTTTCCAGATAACATTCGCTTAGTTTACAAATAAAAAGAGGCCTCTTAGGACTGATGACCCAACAAACTGGACCTGAGATTTTCAAGTTATGCTGTGCTCTTTCTGGCTCAAATACTAATTAAAATTTTCCAACTGGAACTTAGTAAAAAAAAAAAAAAAATACAAAAAAGAAATAGGAAGAGCTAGAGTCAGTCCCCAGCTTGCTGTACCATAATTGTGCCAGCTACTGCCAAGGTAACAGAAGCCTAAAATTTTATTTCAGTCAGTAAACTAAGCAATTATGAGTCAGAGTATCTTAGATACAAAGGGTTTATGATGAGTAAGAAAGTTCCATTTTTACACAATCATTTTCCTGACCATATATGCTGTCAGATTGTTACTGAATCCGCTGTATCTATTTCATCCACCTGTGAGGAGTCTAGGTATCACATTCCTGGGACAGAATTCCCAAAGAAGTCATGAAAGTTTCCTATGTACAGTGCTGAACGGAGTTCTTAATTCGTGAACAGGAGCCCGTTTAGATATTAAAGCATCCATGTTTTTAATATCCTGCAATGCATTACATATCTGGCTTGGAATATAGAAGTAGAGGTGATGTGCTGTATCATCTATTATAGATGGAATTTGTATTTTAAGTACCAAAAACTATTTGAGGCAGTATTAATGGTAAGTGATTACTGAAACTAAGGCAGAGTCTCCCAGGGAGCTTAGGACGGATCTCGGGTTTCATCCACAAACAGCCAGGTTTTAAGCTTGCATAGTAATAGGAATCAAGTGCAGCGGCCATTCTGCGCACACACGTTATCGATACGAATCTAGCACAGCGCAGGCTCAAACGCAACAAACGCACGTTTCCAAATTCTGTACCGAACTGATGCTCTACCACTGACCGCCACCGCCACCGCTGTACCGGCTCGAGAAAATTTTCCAAAAGGCAATCACTCAAATTAAATAGCAAAGAGTAGAAATGCTTTTATCACACGCAGGCAATCCCTCCGAGCCCTCCCACCGTCCCCTTCCCCCATCAGCTCCCCCCGCCCCCCTCCACCCCNCCGTGAAACATCTTTGCACTTTCTACGATAATTTTACGTAAGAAATGCCGCTCTGTGTCACACAGCTCCTGCTAGCCCGGCTGTCAGCATAAAAATAATATCTTTATTATTTTTTTCCACAAGCCTGCGCGATGCAGCCT
>VXBD01003484.1:29293-79569 GCA_013399975.1 Indicator maculatus
ACCCACCTCTCCGCTTCCCTACCTGCCTGCCTCCCCCCCTTCCCCCCCAAACATTCCCATTTCTCTAATGTTATCATTCATCAAAATGGCGTCGGTTTTCAGCATCTACCAGTCTTTTTATTTAATATCCATGCTGGGGCTGCACAGCCGTGACCCTATGGAGACTAGGAGGGAGCACAAGGGGCTTCTACAGCCCAAGCTATATCCCTCGCCCCTTTAACGATGGGCGAAAATAAATGGCAGCTAGAAGGAGACGGCAAACGCACTTTCCTCCTTCTCCATCCTTTGGATCGCAAGTTGAATTTCAGCCTTGCCGTGCGTTTTCCTCCTCCTTGGCCTCACTTCTATTGTCAGCACATACACGGCGTGTGTTTGCCGTGCGGGGGGCGAGGGCAGGCTGGTAGCGGGGGGGAGTCGCCTCTCGGCTGCGGGGACTCGCGAGTTAACATCCTGCTCTTCCTGGAGGAGATGAGTTATAACGGGACCAGCATCTCCTCTGGCCGTTCACACTGGAGTCGTCATAACAATGCACCGAGGCAGAGGTGAATTTATTTGCCCAATATTAAGAGCAGCGGTCTGCCTGTGCATAGTGCATGGTTCAGCCAGCTATGTTAATACGGGCGGGCACGGCTGTCACACAGCCACTTCTTGAGGCGCTTGTAAGAGAAGTAAGGTGAACTGGGATCGTTCCCTCAGCTTCGGGGAAAAAAAAAAACAACACAACAAAACAAACAATCAAAACCCAACCCAGCAAAACAACACAACTTTGTGAATCATGTTTCATGATAAAAATCTTGCTATCCATGCCAGTAGGACGTTGCTTTAATTGGCCGGGAGAGCCGAACTGTGGGGAGCCAGTGTACCCTTATTCCCTCGCACTTTTCCAGAGCCGGTTACAGAAGGTCCTCAGACTTCAGTGTATCTGGATTTAGCGGTGGGGTGAGGGCACAGACAGTTGTGCAGTTGCCGAATCAGACTGGGAATCCTTTTTTCTTCCCCCCCTCCATTCATTCTATAAATCTTTTTTCCTATTCCAATTGTGTGCTTTAACGCCAGTGGTGGGTAGACGACTGGCATTGTCTGTCTGGTCACCTTTTAAGTGTATTTAAAATAAGTGACTTAGGCTTTTGATCAATTGAGAAAAATTCTTCTTAATGTCCTTTAATTAATGAGCTTAAAAGAGATCATTGTCGCTTAAGAAGTGCTAAAGGAATACATCAGGATTACTTAGGGAAGTGATTCCATCCACACCATGTTGAGTTGTTTTCTTGGCAGTGGCTGAAATGCTTGGACTAAAACCCCACATTTTGGGTGGGTTATTTGGTAGCAGAGTAGTCGTTTTGCTCACTTAAGAAGAATGCAGGCAATAGTTAATTGCTGTTCTCATGTATTTACTAATGACAAATAGCCCATCAGAATTTAAATTTCGTTCTTTTTTAGTTTTTGGCATTTCTTTTGTAGTATTTCTCAAGCAAGGTTGTAGGTGTCACTAGACACGTTTTTGTGCAAGGGTTTATGTTTTGTTTTTGTTTTTTTTAAAGGGATCCAATAATTTCTGCTCCTGTGGTTACTATTGGGGGGAATCCACCTTTGAGATATTTGGATTTTTTAAAGGGATCCAATAATTTCTGCTCCTGTGGTTACTATTGGGGGGAATCCACCTTTGAGATATTTGTGTTTTTTAAAGGGATCCAATAATTTCTGCTCCTGTGGTTACTATGGGGAGGGGGGGGAATCCACCTTTGAGATATTTGGATTTTATTCTTATTCTTTTATGGGGTTAAGGAACCTATGTGGAGTCTTTCAATTTGCTCAGAATAAACATATTTTAAAATGTCAAAGGCATAGATAGTCTAAACATGTCTTGTAGAATGACGCAACTGGTTAGATGTAAATGCATGAATTACTGGATGAGTTTAAAGATGTAACGTTTTGTTTATTTGTGGGTCTGGGGAGGAAAAACCCAAGCTTGTAAGACATATTAACATTATGTATCTCAATTTTTCAGAGGATGGCCAATATTTTCTAAAGGTCCTCATACCTAGTTATGCTGCTGGATCTATAATTGGGAAGGGAGGACAGACAATTGTTCAGTTGCAGAAAGAGACTGGGGCCACCATCAAGCTGTCTAAATCCAAAGATTTTTACCCAGGTAGGTGCACAAATTAGCCAATTCTTTATTTTTAAATCCCAAGGGGCGTGTGTACGTGTCAGTGTGTTTCATTTATGGACAACTAAGCTCCCAGTGCAGCTGGAAGCAGTGTTTCTCAGGAAAGTGTTACACAGTGCAACAATGAATATAAATGTTCTGTCTGTCCTGGTGTATGAAATGGGCTGAGCACTAACTGCTTGAAATACGTTTAAAGAGATTTGCAATGTTTCTGCAAGAGAATGTTTTCATGAACGTTTTGGTTTGCTTTGTGTTTCTGTTTTTCTTCTGGTTGTTTTTATTTATTTTTTTTTTAAGTTTGAAATGAAATAAAAATACAGCTTTAAGGATCTAACTTGACAGCTGGTGTAAAGATAATTGTTCGTTTGAAGTTTCCAGACATTGTAATGACAATTAAGCTAGAATGAGTAAAAATGAGAAGCGGCCTCTTAAAGAATGGGCCATTTACTTTTAAATCCATTATGTACCTTCTTTCTGCTTCACTGCTTTGTTCACTGGCTCTGGAGTGAAGTAAAGAGGACAAGTGCCGCTCTTTAGGTATTCTTTATATTATGTTTATCATGGTGGTGGAAGAAAACTCTGTAAAAAGAGAAATACTTTGGATGAATAAAGAAAGGAGTATTTTAACTCAACTGTACTAATTTACGAGCAAGAAGTTTTTAATATTATGTCTAGCAGGAATAAATACTCGATTTAGCATTTCTCCTTTATAAGATTTCTGACAGGGGAGTCTTACATAATGTTGTACAAGCTCCTGCCATGGTATAATAGTGTTGGTTTTCTTTTTTCCCTAAAGATGAACAAATTAGCATTCTGTAATTGAACTTTGTTATAGAGGACTTTTTAAAAAAATGATGTGAAATAATAAGATAGCTGGTACTGGTTTTTTGATGTGTTGATTTTGAAGAGTAACTGATGGTCTAGAATTGAGTTGATTAGCTGTTACTGATTTTTTTTTTAATTTATTTTTCTTTCTCTTGGAAAAGTAAGATCTTCTTTGCATTTGATCTAGCTTAACAAGATGACTGGATGCTAGAAATAGTGAAAGCAGTTCATATGGATCTAAACAGAACACTAACACTGGAGCATTTAGATTTCCTGTCCTCTTAAGTTTTGTGTCAGGCCAAAGCAGATAATTTTTTTATTAATGCAGAGATTGTGGTCTATTTACAATGGTGATTGTTGATGTGAAAATTGTAATGTGCACCTGTTGTACATCTTTTTAATGGATGTAGTTCATAATACTTATATGTCAGAGGTTAAAGTGATGCATGTTGAGAGATACAGCTTATGAACTGCTACGTGTTGTCTTTGAGGTGTTTTTTTTTCCTGTTTTATGTTTCTTTAGAAAGTTAGGAAAAAATGATTCTTTATTTTGAAAGGTATGTCAGGATGAAAAAAAAAATCAATGTAGAATTGTGAAAACTCTTGGAAGAAATAAAAACACTCAAAAGAGCCTGATTGCAGAATTAATAACATAATCTGGGTGAAGAGCCGCAATAGTAAATTAAATTCACTGTCAATAGATGAAAATGAAATAGATTTTCTGCATTATACATGAGGTGGTGTCAGATATGCAAGGATGTTACAGAAAATTAGTGTTTATGAAGAATATTCCAAATACCAAATTACAAGCCTTTTCATTTTACTACAGTTTATTTACAGTCACTTGGAAAGGACGCTCCAACGATTAGATCTTTTGTTCAGTGCTCTAGTATGGTTCTTCTGTGTTCTGATTAAATCAGAATTACATATTTTTTGTTGTGTAGCAAATTTGTCAAGATACAGCAGCAGTAACAGAAGAACCTTTGAAAAATGAAAATAAGCTAGAATGATAGAAATAAAAACGTTTATGACAAACTCTTTCTCTGTTAAAATCAATAGTATTAATAACATAAATATCTAGGGCAGGGAGGCTCAAGCAGCTCCACTGTAACAGGTGCAAATGAAGTTCCAGTTTGACTTCATACAGTCTGCTTTGAGTTTGCTGCCACTTTGTGTCATATAGAAAATGTTTCAAGGAAGCTGGTGAATGATACCTGCTAAAGCATGGAGCAGGGATGAGAAATGCATTCCATCGTGGCTAGCTCTCATTAGTCTTTCTGTTTGCATTTGACCACCAGCCCATGGAATGTTTGGAGGTCCTGGCATTCCCTGAGCTGATGGCTTCTGGGTTTCTTCCAGCCTCTCGTGTTCGTGTAGCACTAGGGAATACAAACCTTGTGAAACAGCTCATATAAATATATGGTTTATTGTTCTTACAGAAGCTTCTTAAACAATTAATGTTTTCCTAATAAGAAGTTACTTAGTCTGTACCTCTCATGCCTGTGATTATGAATGTGTTTTACTTTACGTTTCGCTGTGGAATGTTCTCTCACCGACGCTTCTGTGAAACTTTTCTGTATTTCTGAAAAGTTCTTGGTGCAGTCTGGTTAAGTTGCTGTTTTGGAAAGGAAGAAGTTCATTGTAATACAGAAGTCATGAGTAGTTCCTGTGATCTAATAGTGTTCTTTTTTTCCCCTCTGTGATATAGGACTTCAGTATGCAGACTGATTTCTGTTGGAATAATTTTTGTGCGTCAAAAGGTGACATAATTACTGAAGAATTATATGGCAGCTCTAATTGCAAGAAATTGAAGGGGAAAAAAAAGCTTTGCATTGAATGTTTTAGTTTACAAAATAGGAAGCAGTGTATAAATACATTACCATTCACCAGTCATATTTTTTGAGTACACAATTTACTGTTCTCTTTTCAGGTTACCAGCTGACTTTTTTCTCATTGTCTGGACTTCTGCAAATTGGCTTTGGCTATTGTGTTTAGATTGTTTCTGATTCTTTTTTGTTCAGGCTTGTCCCTCTAGGTTAGTGGAAATGAAATTAAAATGGCAAAATATGCCCTACTTTTAAACTAAATGATGCTCATCCTTTCTGCAGAAGTACAGCGTGCGTATGGACTGGGAGGTTCTGCTCCAAAATTTAAATATAGCTGTAGCCATGCTACCTGAACAAAGTGAACTTCATGAAGAAAGTAGCTGTTCTGTCAAGTGATTTCCATGTGTGGGTTAATTTTGAATAATGTCAAAAAAGACTTATTTCTGTTGTGTTGCTCTCTCATTGTCTTACCTGTTTCTCCATTCTGAATTATAGTGAACGCTGGACTGACAACTGCTTTGGACTCGTATTTTTTTCCATTGCGAATGCTGGCGTGCACTCTTGCTTGCTTCCTCTCTCATGCAGATTTGCTCGCTCTCTCTCTCTGCACTCTCACCCCAGTCTCACACAGACATGCACACACACACACACAAAATTATGTTACATCGCATCATATTGTTTGTCTTGCAACAGGATCTTGCCTGGTCTGAACTTGGTGCTTGAGTGAATTTGAGCTCGGTCAGTGATTTTTAGTTTATTTGAATATGAAGTCATTATGTGTACCGCAACTCGATCGTACTAAGAGCAGAGGTGAATAAAAACCAGAAGTAAATGGGAAAAAGGTTTTACTGCTTTTGAACAATAGACTAGCCATGTAGTTTCAATGGCAGATTTCTAATCAGTAGTGATCTGAATGTTGGGACAATAGAAAAGGTGGTTCATGTAGAGAGTACATGAAGTGTTGTGTGGCTGCTGTGTTTTTACCAAGTGACTTTTGAGATGTATTTTTTTTTGTATTTGAATATTAGATTATATTTTGGTTTTGAAACATTCATGTATTATGGGAGATAGTCTAGCTAAGCTTTGTGTAAGTGCTTTTTCAAAAAGTCTTATTTTGGCTCTTGAAAGTCTTTCAAAAACACTTCGAATGCCTAAGTAACACAACTTCACAGAAATTTGTAAGTTCACTTTCTAGCTTCATTACTACCACGAAGCTGTTAGGAAGGGGGGGGGAGTATAACATATCAAGCTTGCTTCACCATTACTATTTCTTTTATACCATAAAGGAATTGTCATGCTGATTTATAACTCCTAAAAAATAGTCTATTAAGGAAAAGAATTGGTTTCAAAAATCAACATCTGAAATAATGTTGAAACAAAATACTTCTTTTTCAGCTATGGAAGTGGGAAAAAAGAGTAATGGGAATTGGAAGCAAGAATGGCATTGGTTATTTGCTGTCTGTTGTCATGGTTCCTTGAAGGTGGTTTGTTGTATCAGTAAATGCACCTCACTTTTATTCTTGATGCTTCTGATGTTCTTTTCCTGAAGTTTTAACATTAGCTAATTAGACACTTCATAAGTGTATATCTAAGATTTTCTGATTCTGTTATAAAGATTTACTTATATGACTAGCTTTGGGGATAATAGCACTGAGGAAATGACTAAATAGTGTGTAGGGTTTTCAGAGGTGGAGTACAGAGCTGTGTAGGTTTGTGAATTAATTTCTGGAATAACTGATCTTTTACGAGGTTGTTGGATTGTGTGCGGTTCTCTCATTTTTTTTGTTAAATAAAAAGGCCAACCACCAAAAACCCCCAAGTGTTGATTGCCAGCTGTTCAGAGAGATAATTCTCAGTTGGACAGTTGTCTGTTGCCTGGTTACTGGAACAGAATAAAAAAAAAAGTTAGCTTGTTAGCCAGCAGATCCTTAGTATTTTACATTTAAAAGGAAGCTGAAACTGAATGTGTAACTTGGTATGATCCTGAGATTGTTACATATCTAACTCACCCAGTGTTCTATCACTTAGCAGCTTCTCATTTGGTAGGCTTAGAGAATTTTGGAGTAGAAGTTCAATTAGAGATCTTGCACTGATTTCTGTGTGTAGAGATTTATTCATGCTAATTAGTGAATAAACTTTGACATAGTAAATGGCTTTGATTTGCAAGGAGGTGCTGTTTCTTTGTCTTCTATAAGAATGGTTTAGAACAACTTGTGTTATGTTTGGAATGGTTAGTCAAACTTTAATAAGTGATACAGACTAATTCTATTTGCACATGGCTGGTAAAATAAAGAACAAAGTGAGGGTGGCTATAATCACAGGGAAATGCCATATTGAATAATTTTCATTATTAAAGAATATTTTTTTTTTCTTGTGATTGCTTTTGACTAGTTTTCAATATAATTGAAAACCAAGTGATTCTCAGTAGATTAGAAAGCTTATGTAGATGAAAGTGCTTCTAGGAACAGTGTTGTTTTTTGATAAAGTTGGAATTTCTGTAAAGTACCTATTTATGAAGAGTCTCTGAACTCACACATGCTGGAAAACCAAACTAAAACTCCAAACCAACCAACTGAAAAGCAAACAAATAAAAACCCCCAAAACCCAAAGTCCAAGTTGGTATGCACTGAAAATATTAATTTTCCTTTTCCCCAGAGTTTAAAATCTCCATCTCTTTGATGGTATTTTGCAGATGGATCAGAGTTTTAGTGGATATTAGAACACATATATTGGAGCTAATATTTAAAAGAGTATAAATAAGGACTATCCTTATCTCTTAACTGATTTCCCTTATGCAGTAAAAGAAAGATGTTCTTGTTGTTCTTAATGAGCGCAACAAGTGCAACAAGCAATGCCTTTTTCTCTTGGTCTTAGTTTGTTCCTTAATTGTGTTAACTTAGTTATTGTCCTCAGTAGTTGACCACTGATTTTATTTTAATAGTCAGTGATCAGTAGCTCTTTAGCCAGGGAAGAAAACCTTGGATTTAATGTATTTGCCAGACTCTCTTTTGGATATGGAACGTAGAGGGGTTTGGGAGAAGGGCTTGTCCCTGATTGCTATCTCAGTTTCATATTTGGACATAAGTCTATCATGAAGTCAAGCAACACCTGTAAAGATTTGACTGGCAGACATCTCTCTGGATTCATTGTTGCATCCTGCAGCAGGTGAGGATAGATTTGCAGTCTGTCTTAGAAAGAGGTTAGTTTGGTTTTTAACACTGGCTGATAAGCCAGGGAGAGGTAATGACTTGGTGAGAAGCAGAGGAGTTGTTTAGTTAGTCTGGTGTTGGAGTGCTGCAGGTAATTGGGCTGGGCTGGTAAGAGCTGTGGCAGTGTGTGCTTCTCACGTTGCACTGCAGCTGCTGTTGATCTTAATTAATCTGACCCTCAGAAGGCTGCAGTGTCATGGTATAAAACACAATACATACTAGAAATGGGATGGCTGCTGTTCTGACTCTTCTTGATGGTCACGTTTCTAGGTAGGCCTTTTGGTTTTCTAATTGGATCTGTTGGACACTTGCATAAAATTCTTACTATACTTCAGCCTAAAGCTGTAATAGATTTTTTTTCTTGTTTATCTGATGTATCTGTGGAGTAGGGAAACTGATAAACCTGATTTTGAAATGTCACTGTTACAACAGACTTGGCAGATATTTACTTGTGCTTATTCTGACAACAAATACAATTGTATGTAAATGAAAAGAGTTGTATTATTTGTGTCTGGTATGAATTTCTGGTGTATTGTAGTATGCTCTGTAGTGGGATATGCTTGGTGCTGGCTAGCTCAGTGTTCTTTTAAGGTTTTCTAGTGACATGCAAACATGTAATTTAGAATTTGTTATTTGGCAGCTGGAATAAATGTGTGCTATGCATGTGCAAAACTATTAATACTGTAGATCTACTGCTGTCTTTAGGAAACTATCCAATTCTTTATGTTCACCATGATATTTAGGGCCATTCTGTCTTTCCATCATGCAAAGGAAATATCAAACCAGAGTTTAGCCTAGAAAGCATTTAAAGTTCTATTCCATCCTATTTCTGTTTTGATTTCAGGGATACCTGCATTCCAACTTGTGACTGTTCAAAGCATTATAAAGAAAAACTCCATTGCTTCTATTTTCATTTAAAAGTAGACAAACAGTTGTCAGGATAGTCTTGTTTTAAATTTCCCCTATATTTAATAGACATTTGGTATTTTCATACATCATAAAATGACAACTACCTAAATTCCCATCCCCTCATATTAACTTGTGTTCACTTTAACATTTATATGATTGATTATGGTTGAATCTGATTGGAGTTTACTTAATATTAAACATGCTCTTCTTGATTATAGCCAAGCATTAAAATTCATTTGTAAGTACTCACCTGGTCTGATTGAAATGGCAGTTTAAGACAGTATTTGGAAACACATCTATGGAAGTCAGCTCCCAACTGCACAATGCTACCATGCCTTGGTAACTTTTGAATATGAGTTTAGCAGTCTTTGCTTCGAGCTAGTTATGGGAACTACCATTATGCAGAGCTCTTCTCAACTTCTGGATTGCAATGAATACTGTGTGAGGTTTGAGTGTTCTGCATTCTTGATGGACAAAATTAAGTCTGTTTTATGAAAGGCCAGAGAACATGGGTTAATGGATGAAGTAGCTAATGTAAATCACTGTCTTTGTGACCAGATAACACTTGAAACAATAGTATATTAGGGACAAGGTTTCAAGTTCTCCATTGGTAGTGTGAATGATCTGGGGATCAGATCTCATGTCAGTGAGGAAAAGAAACCTGTGTCAACTGACCTATGAAAATGACAAATGTAACATTAGCATTTGTTGGATGTAAAGAAGCATGAATCTCAGACAAAATTTCGTATTTGCCTGGTCTTGTAGGTTTTGATTGTGAAAAGACTAAACACCTGTTTTTCATCATTGATCTCTCACTGCATCCTGCAGGGCCTGTCATCTCAGCATTGACAGGATCAGATGAAAAATACAATCGATGTGTTGACATTTTTTTGAGAATCACTCAGGTAAGATTACTTGTTATACAGAACTACAGTGAAATTCATGGCTGCTGCTAATGTTTCACCAGTTGGAGCCTTTGCATTCTCAATCATTAATTAAATTAGATTCTGAGGTTCTCTGCATGTTCCCTTGTTTCTATTTTAAAAGCACTTTTTGTGCCTTGCTCAGTACCATTTAACTCTCTTGTAATTTCCCACATAAAGAGCTTCACACATTCATACTATTTTCCCCCACTTTGTAGAGTGGCACCTGTTTGCTTGAATCAAGAACCATAGTGCACACCTCCAAAGCTCTTGGAAGATTTGTATGTACATGTATTTAATTTTATTTTCAAGTAGTGACTTCAGTTCTTTTTAGATGCTTCATTGGCTACATGGGGAAGAAAATTCTCTGTAGAGAACCAGATAATCAGAGGCGGCAGCAATTTATCATCTACCTGTGTGTTCTAAACTCTGATTTTCCAACTGCACAGGGGAAAATTACAAGTATTTAACTGAATACACAAATGTGGAGTCTTTCTTTGTTATAAATCATTACAAATATTTATATGAAATCATGGAAAAGCAGGAAATGCCATGTGTCCATTCAGTTGGCTTCATTGAGCAGTCAGTGTGCTTATGGAATTAAAGCTGTGTCAGAGTGTATTCTCAAAGAGTTGGGCAGAGAACTATGACCACTACGAAGAAAGAGGGAGGAAAAACCAGCTGGGACATACCAGAAGTTGGAGCTTGATCTAGCTCTAGATTTTTATCCCTGTTTGTAATCTGGTGTTACAAAACACCAGTGTGTAGATAGGACAGGAGACACTGGAACAGGTTGCCCAGGGAGGTGGTGGAAGCCTCATCCCTGGAGGTTTTTAAGGCCAGGCTAGATTGGGCTCTGAGCAACCTGATCTAGTGTGAGGTGTCCCTGCCCATGGCAGGGGGTTGGAACTAGATGATCCTTGAGGTCCCTTCCAACCCTAACAATTCTATGAATCCATGATGCAGTAACAGCAGCAGCAATTCAGGTGCTGCAGCAGATACTGTTTTGGCAACAATATTGAGCTGGAATTATCGAATATTTATGTTTGATTGTAATCTGGCAGCTACCAACAGTTTTCTTGAGGAACACACAGATGGAATTATTAAAAAAAAAAAAAGGGAGGAAGAAAGCAGCTTTTAGCAGTTTATTGACCTGGATTTGAGGAAAACTTCCGTGGAACAAGAGAGGCTCTTCCGGTGCTCTTTCTGTGCTAATTGTTGAAGATCTGCAATGAAACGCTGCTACTGGATGCCTCAAAGCTTTATCAGAATGATTTGTTGCAATGAGAATGTCAGACATCCAATGTTATGGGGTTGGTTTTCTGTCTTGCATGTGTGTGCACACTTCATTCTCTGTTTGTCTTCTACTTACTGTATTAGATGAACACTTGGCGACTCTGTCAATCTAAAGTAAAAACTGAATTCCCCAGGAGCTCCTCCTTACATGGCTTCCTAACTTCTGAGCCTTTCACTGTGCCCTGCAGCGTACTTAAGCCTACCAGTTTTTGTTGGCATTACTCTTCCTCAAGCAGCATGTAATTTCTAGCAAAAAAAAAAAAAAAAAAGGAAGTGTTAACTTTACAGAGATTTTAATCTTTTTTTTTTAATATATTTTTTTTTCAGGCACAGAAGTTTTTTGTGATTTCGTTTTAGGTTGCTAATGCCAAGTGCTCATCTACTATTTGCACTGCTTTTAACAATAATGAAATATGTACTTTATAATTTTATGTTTAGTTCTGTATGGATCTATATCTGTGACTAGCTGTTCTAGTAAGTGCAATTATTCACATTAAATGAATATTTTTTTATTCCTTTTCTGATTAGTGAACCCAAATAACCAGAAAAACAAACTAGGACAATTATGTGCAATGAGCAGACAAACTCTTAGGACTGGACAGGAAAGAACTTCTATAAAAATGAAGTTACCTTGTCTTATCTAGTAGCTGTTCCTTTACCTTGTGTGTCTAGTAGCTCTTCCTTTAATTTGAATTTCATGAGTTCTTTCCCTGAATCAGTAGGATTTAGAAGGAAACAAATGATTCCTCAAGTAGCCAGATTTTAAATCAGTTAGGTTGCCATAACCAGAGTTTTCAAGTATATTAGTGTAGAAATCCTCATGTAACTGCTAGCCTCAGAGCTTTAGCCTTGCATGTTCTTCCTTGATGAGAAAGTTAATGAAATGGGCAGCTATATTTATCCTCCCTTAAGTTTCCTCTACCTTTTTAGAAACAAAACCTCCTCACTTCATGCAAATGTTTTATAAACCTTTTAAAGGTCTTGGAGACACAGAGGGGATTGTCGTAGCAGCAAGGCCAGTGTTTGAAATAAATATTATATGTAGTTAAATTTTTGTCTCCATTTGTTTAAATGGCAGTTGGTTGATTAGGAAGTAATAATTTTCTTTTTTTCTGTTCTCTTTTTCAATGGCTTGTGTATTTGATAGTATTTACTCTCTGAAAGAATGTGGGGTTTGATGTACAGAAGTGGTTCCAGTTCCATTCTTCATACTATGTTGGCCTAGGATGTTCTGATTTGGAGGTTGTAGACTCAAGGACACAAAATTTAGTCAACCATCATTTTAAAATAAATACCTTGAATTTTTTTTTTTTTTAATTATTCCAGCAAACATACATATGCTCAGAATGACAAAAAAAAAAAGGAGTTCATTCTTTCTCCACTGTGTTTTCAGTGTTGGCTAGCCCAGGAGCTTGCTAAGTTGCACCTTGTGCAATGTTATTTTTGTACATTTCCTTTTGCAGCATGGTGTCTGCTTGTAAATTTTGGCAGCTTTGTATTGGCTGTCTGAAGATCACTGATTATTTATTTTTCTTGTCATTATTTATCTATCTTTATAAATATTTGGCTTTTGTACTAGTATGCCCAGTGTGAAATTTGGGTGCCTTGTTTCTCCCAATATGAACTTTCAGAAATGATGACAGCCACAATGCTGACTAAGGGTTGCAATATTTCACCTGCAATTGGAATTTAATGTCCTTTTCCACAGTAAATATACACATAGTTAAATGGACTCCTGAGGTAATGCAGGGATTTCTCTGTGAAATGTTATTTTATCAGAGATCAGAATAGGTGATTGCAATGTTCTCAATAGTTGCAAGCATTAAGCTGTCTTGACTGGAAATGTTTTTTGTCTGCCAAAGATTCTATGAAGACAAAAATAAAAGCATGAACGGGTTTTGGTGTAAGTTAGTATATGTTACTAGCACTGATTTTTGTGATGAGTTTTTTATATTGGGGGTAGGATGAGTGGGACAGTGAGATTGACTGAGAACTGGCTGAAGAACAAAACTCAGAGCGTTGGGGTCAGTGGGGCAGTGTCTAGTTGGATGCCCATGTGGAGTCTAGTTGGATATCTGTGTCTAGAGGTGTTCCCCTGGGATCAGTACTGGCTCCAGTATTGTTTAACATCATCAATGGCCTGGATGAAGGAACAGAATGTACTCTCCTCAAGTTTGCTGACAACAAACTGGGAGAAGTGGCTGGCATCAGAAGGCTGTCCTGCCGTTCATTAAGACCTGGACAGGCTGGGGAAAAACCTAATGGAATTGAAGTGCAGAGCACTGACTGTGGGGAAGAACAGCTCCGTGTGGGGGCTGACCTGTTGGACAGCAACTCTGGAGAAAAGGACCCAAAGGCTGTGAGCCATCCATGTGCCATTGTGGCTTAGAAGGCCACTGGAATTCTGGGATGCATTAAGAAGAAAGTGGCCAGCAGGTCTCATCTGGAATACTTTTTTGAGTTTTGGGCTCCGCATTTAAGAAGGACAAGGAACTATTGGAGAGAGTCCATCAGAGAGCCACTATGATGACTAGGACTGGAACATCTACCTTATGAGGAAAGGCTGAGAGAGCCTGAGGAAAAGGAGACTGAGGGATGGATCTCATTAATGGTTAGGCTAAAGGGTGAGTGTCAGAAGGATAGAGCCAGACTCTTCTCAGTGATGTCCACTGACACAACAAGTGATGATGGACACAGGAGGTTCCACATAAACATAAGAAAAAAAGTTTTAACTTTGAGGGTGGCAGAGCACTACTGAGAGAGGTTGTGGAGTCTCCATCTCTGAAGGCAAACAACCTGCTTGGATGTGTTCCTGTGTCATTTACTCTAGGCAGCTTCCAACCCCTAGCATTCTGTGATTCTGTGTAAAGTATCTTTACTTGGCAGTGCAGATAAGTTGATAGTTATCTGATACTCAAGTCAAGTGTGCTTAAACCCAGAATTATTTCAGGAACTAACACAGATTTCATGTTTATAGTATGACCTACTTCAGGAGGTCTAGAAAGAGGTGTAATGTTGCAATGCTAATTTAGAGGGGAAAAGTAATATTAGTACTTATCTAGTGAATTGTAATGCAGTTCATTGGCAAGCCAAGGGATAACGGTGGTGTATTTTGTGATGTGATCCCAGCTTTATAAAGAAAGAGATGTGTGGACTATAGTGTGGATTCAGAACCCATAGATATTCTAGAATCCATGTAGGTAAGTCTGTATACAAAGGACAATAGTGAGATACATTAGGACATTTGAGCAGACTTCAAAAATGAATCAGTATGGAGAGAGAGAATGTTTTACTCTAAGCAGGTTCTATTGTATTCCTCTCTTCAGAATGCAGCAGTTTTTTAAATGCTGGATTCTAAGGGGATTATCACTTCCTCAATTTCTTTTCTCTTGCTCAAAAGTAAAGAATGGTTTTGATATTGAATTTGTGTACAGATGTTTATTCTGGGAAAAAAAACCCACCACCACCAAAAAAACCTTAGTCATGTCATCTTCTTCAAGGTGTGGGATATATCCTATGGAGTAATTGAGGAATCCTGCTGGACAGGCTGACTTACAAATGCTACAGATCATTAAAAAGATATATTTAATGCAGTAACTGCTACATGTATGCTGCTTCTTTGGAGGAAAGCCAGTGATTCGGTCTCAACAAGTATTTAATTTTTAATCTTGAAGTTATTTTTTGGAATTCCCAACTTTTCACTCTATGAACCTTTAAACTTGGAATGTCAGAGTAGTAGTACAGCGTGTTCTAAGTGCTGGAAAATTTGTAGCTTGTTTCATAAGCAGTTTAGCATGCATCTATTTTTACTTCCATATCTGATGTTCAGAACGAAAATTCTGCCAGTGAAATATAACTGTCTTTGTCTGAATTCAAATTTTTTGAGGTAAATAAAACTTACCATTTGTAGGTGGAGTAAAGATTTTTGGAAGTAATCAAGACCTGATTTTTTTTTTTTTCTATTCTGTATTTCTTAAGATCAAAAATTCCACTGAAGTTGGGCATTTCTCCCCTACCAGTACAGTCTAAGAGAGCTGGGGTTGTTGGAGAAGAGAAGGCCCCAGGGAGACCTAAAAAGGACCTTCTGGTACCTGAAGGGAGCCTACCAGAAGGCTTCAGAGGGACTGTTTTCAAAGGCCTGTTAGGGATAGGAGAGGGGCAATGGTTTGAAATGAGAGAAGAGATATAGATTGGATGTTAGGAACAAGTTCTTTAGTGTGGGGGTGGTGGAACACTGGAGCAGGTTGCCCAGGGAGGTAGTTCAGGCCCTACCCCTGGACATATTCAAGAGCAGGCTTGGCAAGGCTGTGAGCAACCTGATCTAGTGGAGGTTGTCTCTGCTCACTGCAGGGACCTTTAGAGGTGCCTTCCAACCCAACCCATTCTGTGTTTTCTTAAAGTTGTTATATATGTGGATTAGTACAATCACAGAATTAAGCAGGTTGGAAAAGACCTTCAAGATCATCTAGTCCAACCTATCACCCAACACCATCTAATTAGCTAAACCATGGCACGGAGTGCCTCATCCAGTCTTGTTTTTAAATACTTCCAGGGATGGTGACTCCACCACCTCCCTGGGCAGCACATTCCAATGGCCAATTTCTGGGAAGAATTTCTTCCTAACACGCAGCCTAAACTTCTCCTGCACAGCTTGAGACTGTGTCCTCTTGTTCTGTTGCTGGTTGCCTGGGAGAAGAGACCAACCCCCACCTGGCTACAGCCTCCCTTCAGGTAGCTGTAGACAGCAATGAGGTCTGCCCTGAGCCTCCTCTTCTCCAGGCTAAACACCCCCAGCTCCCTCAGCCTCTCCTCACAGGGCTGTGTTCCAGACCCCTCCTCAGCTTCGTTGCCCTTCTCTGGACACGTTCCAGCATCTCAACATCTTTCTTGAGTTGAGGGGCCCAGAACTGGACACAGGACTCAAGGTGTGGTCTAACCAGTGCTGAGCACAGGGCAGAATGATTCCCTGCTCCTGCTGGCCACACTGTTCTGATGCAGGCCAGGATGCCATTGGCCTTCTTGGCCCTTGGGCACATTGCTGTCTGATGTTCAGCTGCTGTCAACCAGGACCCCCAGGTCCCTTTCTGCCTGGCTGCTCTCCAGCCACTCTGTCCCCAGCCTGTAGCACTGCTTAGGGTTGTTGTGGCCATAGTGTGGAACCCTGCACTTGGACATGTTGAATCTCATGCCCTTGGACTCTGCCCATCTGTCCAGCCTGTCAAGGCCCTTCTGCAGAGTCCTCCTACCCTCTAACAGATCAACGCCTGCCCCCAGCTTGGTGTCATCTGCAAATTTACTGATGATGGACTCAATCCCCTCGTCCAGATCATCAATAAAGATATTGAACAGGATGGGGCCCAGCACTGATCCCTGGGGGACACCACTAGTGCCAGGCTGCCAGCTGGATGTGGCACCGTTCACCACCACTCTCTGGGCTCGGCCCTCCAGCCAGTTCCTAACCCAGCGCAGAGTGCTGCTGTCCAAGCCACAGGCTGACAGCTGGGCCAGGAGTTTGCTGTGGGGGATGGTGTCAAAAGCCTTGCTGAAGCCCAGGTGGACTACATCCACAGCCTGCCCCACATCCACCAGGTGGTCACCTGAGAACAGAAGGAGATCAGGTTGGGCAGGCAGGACCTGCCCATGCTAAATCCCACGTGCTGGCTGGGCCTGATCCCTTGGCCATCCTGTGGGTGCTGTGTGAGTTCACTCAAGATGACCTGCTCCATAGTCTTGCCTGGCACTGAGGTCAGGCTGACAGGCCTGGAATTCCCTAGTTCCTCCTTCCAGCCCTTCTAGTGGATTGATGAGATACAGTTTTGCCATCTTCCCACTGCTGATGTTCGCTTGCTTACGGCAAAAAAAGGAGTACAAATTCTTTTTCTTGTCTATTAAGTGTGAGAGCTACAAATTATAATTTCTTCCCTGTTTTTCACTGCCTCCCAGGAAAGTGAGTGGAAATATTCCTACAAAGGCAGGAAAATTACCAGCAGTTTCTCTATACAAACATTAAGCTGAGGAAGTACTGAATGTGTGCAAGGTGGAATATGCTTCCAATCCCATATCGGTGGTTTGTTTTGTTTGGGGTTTTTTTTTTTTTCATATAAGAATAAATGAATAGTAGTGTATATTAAAAATAAAAATCTAAATAGGTTTCCAATGCAGATCTTTTTAAATAAAAGACTTCATTCCAAAGGTTTTCTTTTTTTCTAGTAAAGGAAACTTTTTTTTTCTTAGTGATGCTTGTCTATGGTAGTAAGCTTTTACTGCTGCCTTTTCCTCTGAGGAGAGATGTGTTCTCATGACTTTCTAGTCTTGCAAACAATTGTAATTGAATTTTTCTCAGCTGGATAGAGCTGTTTGAATCAGTGTTTGGATATATCTTTCTTCCTACATTCAATTTTAATGTAGTCAAGTAAATGATGAGTGCAGGAATAATGTGTGTGCTTTGAGGCTCAGCTTTTCGGTTCTAAGCAGCTGTACATCTAAAAAAGCTATATAATATAGATCATCAGTATGAACCTGCCCCAATACACATAGATTCATAGAATGGTTTAGGTTGAAAGGGACCATGAAGATCATCTAGTTCCAACCCCCAACACCTTCCACTAGTCCAGGTTGCTCACCTGTTCTTGAACACCTCCAGGGAGGGGGCATCCATGACCTTCCTGTTCCAGTCTCTTATCACCCTCTCTGTAAAGAATTTCTTCCTAAAATCTAGTCTAAGTCTACCATCTTCAAGCTTCAATCCATTCCCTCTCATCCTGTCACTGCAAGCCCTTGGAGTAAGTCCCTTCCTTGCTTTCTTGTAGGCCCCTTTCAGGTACTGGAAGGCTGTTCTGAGTCTACCCAGAGCCTTCTTCTCTCAAGTCTGAACAGCCCCAACTCTCTCAGCTTGTCCCCATAGGGGAGGTTCTCCAGCCCTCCTATGGACCTGCTCCAGTAATTCCATACCCCTCTTATGCTGGGGGCACCAGAACTGAATGCAGTACTTCAGGTAGGGTCTCATGAGAGCAGAGCAGAGAGGCAGAATCACCTCCCTCATCTTTTGTTGCATCCCTTTTTGGGATAGGAGTTTTACAGACTTTTCTTTCAGTTCATGGTCACTTTGCAGGAAAAATTACTTTGTTTTAAAAGTTGCTTTTGATTTTTAATGCAATTCTTAACCCTTTACTAATGCCAAAAGCATGGTAAATTATTAGTGTGTGTAGTGAAGAATGTTTTGTACTTGGCTTATTCTTTGGCTTTGCCTGAACATGTGGCTGCATTTTCTGATATTAAATGAATAATTCTGCATCTTTCTGCTTAGACTGGCTTTTTGATACATTTTGTAAATCTGTTCAGTAATTCCATGTAGGAAGATGCTGCCTTTTTGTTAATGTATGCCAGGCTTTCTGGCATACAGATTCAGTTACAAATCCTCTTTGAGCTAAACATTTTCCAGAATCTGTTCCTATTTACAAATAATTGCTTGTTAGAAGCACGACCTTTTTTTTCCCCCTTTTATTCCAACATACTTGTTTTATTTTAGTTTTGAAATGTGGAAGTCAAAATTCATCAAGTGTGGAGCTGACTGAACTATCAAAATTTACCTAAGCAATTAGTAGGAAGGGTTCTATAATTGAAATTCTAATCGATAATGTTAAAAGGTAAATGTTCTAAAAACAAATCCTAAGGAAATATTGACATTTTGACTTAAAATAGTAATAATTAAGTCCAATTGTCCTTTATTTTTAAATTATTTTTTATTATGATTATTGCATAATAATCTTTTAGCAGGATTGTTTAAGCCTTTTATCAGGAGGAGACTGTCGAAATGTGTGGAAGAAAGCCAATATATACACCACTCCATTTTTTAGTAAGGAAAAAATAGTTGGAATACTTTGGATTTCCCTATGTTCTGGATAGTCCAGTTGTGTACACAAGACTTTCTTCTTGGCCCTAATTTGGTTATTGAAAATGAAAATCTAAAATCTGTTGGGTTAGTGTTCAAATTCTAATACCTTTCAAATGATCTCCCACTTTATTTTGAGTGTGTTCAATTCGGATCTTAACAGAAACCTTCTTTAAAGGTAACTGCAGATTCAAGGATTTGATGCTCATGTGAAAACAAGGCAGGAAGAATAGAGGTGCTTAAACTCTTGTATCACAGTATATCAGAGATTGGAAGGGACCTCAAGAGATCATTGGGTCCAACCCCCCTGCCAGAGCATGTTGGTTGTATGTTTGTGTTTCTAACTTAATGTCCAGTTTTAGAATAAGACAATATGTTCAATTATACCATGGTATTATCTGCTGTCTGTTGAAATAAATTAACAAACATGCCACCTACAATTTGCAAGAACTGAGGGAAACAGTAGAAAATGAAACTGATGACCAAGTGGCAGTATCTTTAGCTTCGTTTTGTACTCCGAGCAAGAACCAAAAGTACTTGGAACAACTGCTGTGTAATTACTTAGCTGTTAAGGTGCTGTTTGTTTCCATGCATGTTTTGATTTTGTTGTATAAAGATACTTGGTCCTGTTTGAGTTGCAAGAGGAGAGATTAAGATTATGTAACGTTTCCTGGTAATTATGTGTGAGCTCTCTTCTTATTTACACCAAAAAAAAAAAAAAAAAAAAAAAAAAAAATTAAAAGGGGGGAAAAAAAAAAAAGCCCAAATCCCTCTGAACAGCTGAACTGATAGCAAGCACCAGCTGGGAAATCTGAAATCAAGTATTTCACGACATGGTTTGTGTTGAACTGCAATTAGAATGTATGATTCTGCAAGAGCAATTGTTCTGAGTGAGGTCAAGTTGCACGTGAAGGAATACAAGCGAGGTCTGTCTTCACAGCAACTGATGCCTGCACATGTGCTATCTCACAGGATTATTATTACTTTTTTTTTTTTTTAGTCACATGCAAAGCCAGGAGAATGACTAATGGTTGTTTTAGTTGCCTGTTCTCAATTAAGACTTGGGATGCCAATAGATAGAACTGCAGGGGAAAATAAAAACTGAAAATACTGCCTTTGAAAAACTTGCTGTTAAACCTCATTCTGCACCTGGATGTTTTTGCCTAATAAGAAAACTTAGAAGCATTGCTCTAATGGGATTTTTATTTTATTTATATGGATGTGGTGCAGTGCATATTAAAAATACAGGATTGACCTAGTGGTAGGAAAGACAGCATTTTCTGTTTTCAGATAAAACAGTGCATTTTGGCACATTGTTTAAAAACTAGAACAGCTCTGCATATGAAAACACAAACTGTGATAATTAGATTGATATGCCATATGTGGTAGTTTAAGTTGGCATATATCTCAAATGGCATGTGTAATGTACCATATTACTGGAATTAGTAATTTTACAGCTGAAAGCTGTTAATTCTGTAACACTGACTCCTTCTCAGGAACATGTAGGTAATGATGGCAGACCTTTTTTTTTCTTTGCAAAGCCCTCTTTCTGATAACTTAAAACATAGTTCTAAGCTGCTGTGGTTTTAGTGGAATCTTTAACTAGTGTGTGTTCCCCATAATCTTTCAAACTTCTTAGAAAGAAGTTCTTCAGAGAAAGAGAGATTGCCCATTGGAATGGGCTGCCCAGGGAAGTGGTGGGAACAATGTCCCTGGAGGTGTTTAAGAAAAGACTGGATGAGGCACTTAGTGCCATAGTCTAGTTGATTAGAAAGGGTTGGGTGATTGGTTGGACTTGATGATCTTGGAGGTCTCTTCCAACCTGCTTGATTCTGTGAATCTGATTCAGAATTCTAAGACTTTTGAAAATAATGATGCAGTTAGTACTGAGGGGTAGTGAGAATGTTTGCTGTAATAAAATGTTTATAGTGGTGACAGAAGAGAGGTCTGGGTTTCTTTTTTCCCCATAGCTTGTTTTAGTGCAGAACTTCCATCACTAAGAACTTGAGAGCTGCAAACAGTGGTTAGACTGTTTACACCTGGTCTTTCCACATTGGGTTGCTAGATAGAAATCACTGGTCACACATGACAAAAACATCACAGGAGGAAAGCAAGACTTCAGAGGGCAACTGGGTATGACTGAGGTGGAGTCAATGCTGAGTTTTGTTTGGGCTTTATTTTTCATAGCAGCCTCTATGGTGATATGATTTGTGACATAAAAATGATGACATGCTCATGTTTTTACTGTTGCTGAGCAGTGTTTGCACAGTGGCAAGGCTTTATCTCTTTCTGACTCTGCCTGTCCCCACAAGTGAGCAGATTGGGCCTGCACAAGAAACTGAGAGGGGACACAACCAGGCGGATGACTGGAACTGACTAAAGCTATTCCATGACACACAATGTTGCCCTAGCAAAAAAATTGAGGGAAAGGGGGTTTAGAGGTTGTTTTGCTCAGGAGAGTAGTTAGGCAGTGGTCTACCTGTGGGAAAGTGGTGAGTGATTGCCTTTGCATCACTCCCTTTGTGGCTTGGTTGGTTTCGTTGGTTGGTTGTTTTTTCTTACTCTTTTCCTTCACTTATTAAACTATTTTAAACCTGACTCGTTTTTCTTGCTTTTCCTCTTCCTATTTTCTTCTGCCATCCTGCTGTGGGAGGGAGGAGAGTAAGTGGACAGCTTTGTGGGTTTAGCTGCTAGCCAGGGTCAGCCCACCACGGACGTTATTAACCTTTTTGTGTTGTGTGAACATCTTGCCTTTCTGAAAATGTAGAGGAGGGAGGAACCCAAGACTTCACTCAGTTTTGTCTTGATGATACTGGCAAACACTGCTGAGAGTTACGGAAATTAATTGAATTTGCAGTTCTGGGTGCTGCTCAGGTTCTCATCTGTGTTCCCTTACAAAGGTCATTCTTGGGGTGCTTCTGGGTTGAGTCTTCAGAAGGAATACCGTACAGAAGGCAACTCAATGAATTGCTTAGAAAGTAGGTGTGGAAGGGACTCATGGATTAGGGAATCCAGTTCTCTGCTCTCCTTTCAGACAAATCCAAAAATCTTAATGATAGCTGTTTAAGACCTTCCACCTGCCCTAAAATTGAGAAGTTGCTGCCATTTCCAAGCTCCTCCACAAGACAGATGCAAGGGAGAAGCTTTGAAGCATCTTTACTCACTGAAGAGATGTCCTAAATTAAACAGGGTGAGGATGACAAAGGACAATGTGCCCTGTGAGCTCGGTTCCTATTTGTGTGAGACTTCTGAAACAAACTAGAGGGAAGGTAAAACTTTTATAGCAAAGTAGAGGGGGCACTTCTAATTCCTTCATAAGATTAATGGAAGGAACTTTTTTTTTTTTTTGAACAAAACTATTAATAGGACATCAGACTCATACAATCATACTCTTGGGTTATTAAGTCCAATTTCATTGTATTTCAGGTAGTTCTAATTCATAACTCCAGTCTATGGAAGTGCTTTTTAAGAGAAAATAGGAACTTCTGAAATAGCATGATTCCATCAGCAATGGGATTTGCCTTTATTCCTGAAAGTATGCATGGTTCCTTTCACAGAAACCATAGTACTGAGCTAATTTTGCTTTTAGCTTTGACAAGCTCTAATGTAAGAGCTGACTGACTAAAAGTGTGGCTGTCACATGAATATCTGATCAAGGTCATAAACTAATGTGTGTGTGATCTGATAATTAGTTGGTGAAGAAAACTGTGTTGGGAGTTAACCATGGCATTCTGGACAGATCACTATAACCTTTAAACCAACCATGCCTTCTGCTCATTTGCATGAGACTGGTTGTATTTTCATTCATGTTCTCTATGCTCCCCAGCCATGTTACGGCTGCATTCCCTTCTGTGTTTGTTTAATCAGATTGAAAAAATGCATATGAAAAATGCAGCTGATTGTCTCTGCCCCCCTACCCTAGATTGAAAGAATGAAATTTCAAAGTCAAGGAGCTGAAAGCCTTCAGATATTTTAATTTCCTATTGTTAACTGTATCTCTGTTGCACACAGAAAGGCTGTGGAAACAGGTATATAATCTTGTAACTAGATGTTAAGACAGGTGTAGGTGAACAGATCAGTGAGGAGGAGTGTTTACTAGACTGGGTGATTTCAGGAGCTTTGCTTTGTCCAGCTCATTTACTGACAGAGATTGTTGCTACTCTGTAAGCTCTCACTGATGGCTTCTAAGGTAATGCACTATTGCCACTGCTTCTGGTAGCAGAGGTGGGGGTGGTGATGTTTACAGCTGTGGCAGTGTTTTTGTAAAAGCAGGGCAGTCTAAATTACTGTCTTGGTAGTAGAACTACATAATAAAATTTATAATAAAATCAGTTTTACCAGTATTTGAAATCTAGATACTTTAGTGCATCACAGCAAGTTTAGTAGTTCAAAGTTCTTAATGTGTGTAAGAAGTAGAGCTAAGAGCATTTTTGGAGTTAAAAAAGTTCTTAATGTGTGTAAGAAGTAGAGCTAAGAGCATTTTTGGAGTTAAAAAAGTTCTTAATGTGTGTAAGAAGTAGAGCTAAGAGCATTTTTGGAGTTAAAAAAGACTCCCTCACAATATGCTCAAAGTGAGATTCCTTGATCCCAAGGAATTTACCTCTCAAGTTACACTTCAGGAGGTGAGAACAGTTTGGGAATTAACATGATGTGTCTGATGTACACATTGCAGCTATGTGTTGGTATGACATTGGATGCAGATTCATAAACATGAAATTGTATTGTTAGAAGTAATTTTTTCCTAAGTTAAAGTTTACAAAATCAGTTTGATTTTTTTTTTTTCATTTTGTTTTTCATGACAGTTGGTCTTGGAGTGAATAAAAAGGAAGTTAGAGGAGTGGCTTTGTCTTTTTTGAAGAAACTCCAAGATGAATAAAAACTTTCCAGTTACTATGCATGTGCAGCAGATGTTTTGAAAACTCTGTCAATTTTGGGGTTTTAATCAACAATCAGGATGCCTAATTACTAAGATGATGAAGTTTTATGGCTGTCACTTTATTTTGCCTGAATTTAAATGCTTTTTTAATGGCAATTAAAAGAGAACTCCATTAAAAAACATTTTTCAGCATTATGCTGAGCTTAAATATTGTAACTGAAAGTAGCATCTATTCTTTTTATTCTTAAATCTTCCTGGAAATATTACCAAACTAGTACTATTCATCCATTCTTTTTTTCATCATTCTGTAGTGTAAGTTGACAACCAACATTTTAGAATGAAATTGCTAGTCAAAGCTGAGAGCTTCACCTCACTGAAAGTGGTGTTCATCTTATACTCTAATTTTCTTCCTTGTACTTCTCTGCATATTTGTTCAGTGGTCTGTGAATGTTATTTTCTGTGCAAGTGCTAAACAGAGTTGATTTTTAAAATACAATCTGATGCCTGCTTGTGCCCTAAAATGAGCTGCTGTGCTTTTTGGAGTTGTGATACTACATTTCTTAAGCCTTCCTCTTCCCTCCCTCCTGCCTTCCCTCTTGCTGCTTTTGAAGGACTTTTCACCTGTTTGGGAAATTAGATGCAATTATTTTTTTTTCCCTGAATTTCAATATGAAAATGCATTTGTTTCAGAAACAATTCCTTAATCTAAATGTACTTTTTAAGTAGTCAGTCATGAAGAAGCCTTATTAATGAGCAGGGAGATGTTTATACAAATAGAGGGGAAAAATTGCATAATTTAGGTCAAAATGTGAAGAGCTACAGTTAACCTAGGCCCTGATTATTCAAGTAAACAAGGGATTAGACCTGGCAAATCTCTTTTTTAGGGTATCTGTAAGGTTATAGTCAAAAACAAACAAGCAAACCAAACCCAACAAAACAACAGTTTACAGGTTCAGTTGATTAATTTCATTCCAAAATTATACTTTTAGTTATTAATAATGCTTATCCAGAAACAAAGGGGAACACTTTTTTTTTTTTTTTTTTTTTTTCCACTTTGGGAATGTGAGGCAAAACTGATGTAGCAAGAAGCATAGCAAATTGGCATGTTGTGGGTGAAAAAATTAGTTTCATGAAAATATCAAAGGACATCATTGGTACTCAGAAGTGGCACTGATAGATAATCTGCTTGTCCTAAGTATTGTCTTTATAGTCACATTCTGCTACTGGAAGGAATGGCATTTGTCCATGATATTAAAGTGCTTATGCTGCCACAGAATCAGAGAATGGTTTGGGTTGGATGGGACTTCAAAGGTGTCTAGTCCAGCCCCTCTGCAGTCAGCAAGGGACATCCTCCACTAGAGTAGGTTGCTCAGAGCCTTGTCAAGCCTGAGCTACAACTCAACTACCTCCATGAGCAGGCTGTTCCAGTCTTCCACCACCCCTGTGCAGAAGAACTCATTCCTAACATCCAGTCTAAATCCCCTCTCCTCTAATTTCAAATCACTGCCCCTCATCCTCTCACTGCAGGCCATTGGAAACAGTCCCTTTTCATCCTTCTTCTAGGCCCCCTTCAGGTACTGCCATACCAGTATTGTACATGATTTATGTTATTTTATGAGCCAGTTTAGAGCTCAGTGGTAGAAGCTGTTGTGGTCTTCCGTTTTTTTTCTTTTTTAATGTGGTTGACATAAACAGGTATCAATGAAATCTGACCATTTATCATATTCACAGTGGTTGGAAGTTTAGCAATTATTTCAAACATCAGTAGTGTAAATTTGATGTGACTGAAACCCAGCATATTAGCTGTAAGGATTTTTGTGTTGCAGTGAGGGAATATTTATCAGCAAGTTTAGGGAAGTTCTACCTCTCTGCTCTGCCCTGCTGAGACCACATGTAGAATACTGTGTCCAGTTTTGGGCTCCCCAGTTCAAGAGAGACAGAGACCTGCTGGAGAGAATCCAAGGGAGAGCCAGGAGGATGCTTAGGGGACTTGAGCATCTCCCCTGTGAAGAGAGACTGAGAGCCCTGGGGCTGTTTAGTCTGGAGAAGAGAAGACTGAGAGGGGATTTGATCAATGTCTATCAATAGCTGAGGGGTGGGTGTCAAGTGGAGGGGGCCAGGCTCTTTTTGGTGGTGCACACTAATAAGACAAGGAACAACAGGTACAAGCTTGAACATAGAAGATTTTATCTCCACATGAGAAGAAACTTCTTTGCAGTGAGGGTGACAGAGTCCTGGAACAGGCTGCCCAGGGGGGTTGTGGAGTCTCCTTCTCTGGAGACTTTCTAAACCCATCTGGATGCATTTCTGTGCAGACTACCTGAAGTGATCCTGATTTGGACCTGATGATCTCTGGAGGTCCCTTCCAACCTCTAATACGCTGTGATACTGTGATCAGTACCTACTACTTAGCTAATAAAAAAAAAAAATCTATATTTTTTTAAAATATCTCATATTTAATCTACCTCTGTATATTAGCTGTAATATTATTTGAAAAAGGTTTGACTGGATGATCTTTGAGATCTCTTCTGACCAGATATATTCTGTGGAAACAGTATTTCATGTACCTAAGTGAAACCTAGTAAAAAGAAGGGTATGTTTTAGGAAAGTACAAAGTGGAGAAGGAAGGTGGTCCAACTGAAGCATAATAGTTTTTAAAGTAGTCATTATTCTAACTTTGATATTGTCTGTTGAGTTTTCTTGTGGTGGTCATAATTCTTGATGGAATTAAAGGGAATAAGTGCAGTGATGTCTCTTTCAATTTACATCTTTGTAGCTTAATTCAGGTATTTTTTCTGTCTGCTTTGTGAGTGAAAAATAAAAAAATCAACATAGGAAAAATATATAAATTTATAAATAAAATATTTAGCTTTACAGATTATTTAGAAGTCTTAGCAAAGAAGAAAAAGAAGGTGGCTTTGTAGCATGATCAGAAAGTGGACTTGTCAGAAGTATCATGACTAGAGATTATTTAAATATAATGGTTAGACTGAAAATAGGAATCATAAAAATAATCAAAATTTTAGGTAGCTGTGGGAAGACATCAGCAAAACCTGATTTTGAGAATCAAAGAAGTATATATATATATATAAATATATATGCTGGTATATATATTTTTCCACCTTAGCTGTGTTAAATACTGTAGGCATGTTGATTTTCCTTATTGCTAGCAGTTTTTTGGGGTGTCATTTTAAGTAGAGATGCTCTGCTTGAAGCTTTCACAGCTGGTCATTTATTGTCACAGGTAAAAAATTGGAGTTATTTTCTGGCATGTGAAATCTCATGTATTTAAAGGTATTTTAAGGTTGTTTTAACTAAGGCATAATTCTGTATGGCATGCCTAGGCTCCTGTAGAAGTCTGCTTTTATTTGGTGTGTTTATTTTTTTTTTCTGTGTTTTTTGTTGGTTTCCTTCTGGTGGTGTGTTTTGGGGATTTTTTTTGTTTGGTTTGCTTTTGGTTTGCTTTTGGTTTGCTTTTGTTAGAGGGATGCTAGTGGTAGTTCCCCATAAAGGTGTAGTGAAGGCAAAACGAAATTAATAAAAAAGATGAAAGCAAAAAATATAACAAAAAAACCCCAAAACAAACAAACAAAAGCCCAAACCAACCAACAACAAAACCCCCAAACATTCAGATCTTGTAGGTCTAGAAAATCCCAGGGACTTCCTTCCAGTTTTGCACTTACAGAATAGATCTCAACAAGCTGTGAACATCTGTAGAAAAAAAAAAAAATAAATGCAATTCAACAACTAATTAGCAAAATCAAATTAAATTCCTTGCTGCCAAGATTTCTCACTTAAATTATGTGGGAAAAAAATAACTGGAAAAGAACCCATTGCATGGATGTATTGACAACTGTATTCTAGCTTACTGTAGCAGTGTTTGTGGCCTACTGTAGCTTTGGGGACTGTTTAGTTTGAGGAAGAGGAGGCTGATGAGAGACCTTATCACTCTCTACAACTACCTTAAAGGACAACAGAGGGAGGTCGATGTTGATCTCTTCTCACAGGTAATTAGTGATAGAACAAGAGGGAACAGCCTCAAGCTACACCAGGGGAGGTTTAGGCAAGATACTAGGAACAATTTTTTCCCTGAAAGAGTGGTCAAGTATTGGAACAGATTGCCCAGGGAAGTGGTTGAGTTGAGTCACCATCCCTGGATGTGTTTAAAGGTCATTTAGATGTAGAGATATGGTTTAGTGGGGAACTTGGTAGAATAGGGTTAATGGTTGGACCTGATGATCTCAAGGGTCTTTTCCAACATGATTGATTCTATGAGAATCATAGAATTGTTAGGGTTGGAAGGGACCTCAAGGATCATCTAGTTCCAACTCCACTGCCATGGGGAGGGACACCTCACACTAGATCAGGTTGCCCAGAGCCACATCCAGCCTGGCTGCAAAAACCTCCAGGGATGAGGCTTCCACCACCTCCCTGGGCAACCTGTTCCAGTGTCTCACCACCCTCATGGGGAAGAATTTCTTCATAAGGTCCAATCTGAATCTACCCATTTCTACTTTTGTTCCATTCCCCCCAGTCCTATCATTACCTGACACCCTCAAAAGTCCTTCTCCAGCTTTCTTACAGCCCCCTTCAGATACTGGAAGGCCACAAGAAGGTCTCCTCAGAGCCTTCTCTTCTCCAGACTGAACAGCCTCAACTCTCTCAGTCTGTCCTTATAGGAGAGGAGCTCCAGCCCTCTGATCATCCTCGTTGCCCTTCTCTGGACATGTTCCAAAGAAGTTCTCATTGAAAAACCTGTATTCCAAAGAAATTCTCATTGGACCTGTATTCCAAAGAAGTTCTCACTGAAATGATTATGGAAGATCAGGATGGTAGTAACTGTTTTCCAGAGTGCACCTGCCTTGTGTGATGAATGTACTGTTACCATGTGAACTGCTGGACACTGGCAAGATAGGCTGAAGAAAGATTATTCTGGAATGACCTTGCTTCTTTTTTTTTTTTTTTTTTTCATTTGAGGATAGTATACTTCTTCCAGTATGGTGCTTCTTACATTCTAATTTCAATAGTAACATTTCAAACAAGAGCACTGGAAATCAGGAAAAGTGTCAAGAGAGTGAGTGTTCAGCTCAGAATCTAATGGTAGTCCAGTTATGGCTGAAGATATTTTATGTTTTCTAATAGACACATGTGTTAGAGAAACCTGATTAACTCTACAGCTTCATTTCTAATGTTGATGAAGTAGGGAAGAAAAAACATGCTTCATACATGTCTTGCTCTTCTTGAATATAAGACAGTTATCAGTGTTTCAAATCAATGTCACCACTGAACCTTGATGAAGTGGGAAAAAGGAGAGCAGTTGCTGTTACCTTTCTTGTTTCCAAAAAAAGGTTGCAGATCAACTGACAAAATTGTGAGAGTTAGTTGATTGAAATCTCACAATTTCCATAGTATTTTCCTTCTTTAATTTAACTGCTTGAGAACTGTACTCTCAGTTTCACAGTTGTTTTGTTTGTTCTGTGTTCAAACTCAAAGATAGAAGATTTCACCTCAACGTGGGGAGAAACTTCTTTCCAGTGAGGGTGACAAAGCACAGGAACAGGCTGCCCAGGGGGGTTGTAGAGTCTCCTTATCTGTAGACTTTCCAAACCCACTTGGATGCATTCCTGTGTGGACTACCCTAAGTGATCCTGCTCTGGCAGGAGAGTTGGACCTCATGATCTCTTGAGGTCTTTTCCAACCTCTGATACACTGTGAGACTGTGAGATTTTTATGCTTGGTGTTCTGCTGCACTCCAAAACCAGGTATCTTTGGTGTGTGGAAAGCAGGGACTACCTACTGTATTTCCAACTTTATATCTTTGTCAAGTATCAGAGCTAGACTCTTGTTAATTTGCTTTTAGGTTATGTTGTGGGCTATGTCTAAACAAAACAAAACAAAAACAAGATTGGATATGGCACTTGGAGCCATGGTTTAGTTGTTATGAGGTGTTAGGTATTAGGTAATAGGTTGGACTTGATGATCTCTGAGGTCTCTTCCAGCCTGGTTGATTCTGTGATTCTGTGAAATGTTTACAGATGAAATGAAGTCACCTTACAATGAGAATGCAAGATGATACAGTATTTTGCTAGGCCAAAGGGTGATGATGTGTGTGTGTTTACATACATATAGGAGCCCACATATGTTATTAAAAAAAACCCTAACTGCACATCCTAAAATAAGTAACATTTATAAAATAAATAACATTTAAAGACCATTTTGGCACCAGTAAAATGGTGGCAAACACAAACATATAAAGAAAAAGCAAAACCAAATACAAATCAGAAAAGTCCTAATTTCTATAGCTGTGTCTATCTTCTCAGTTTCAAGAGCTGGTCCAAAAGAACTCCAATGAGATTGCATGAAGTACAGAGATAACCTGTACCACTTCCTTCCATGCTGATAGTAAATCATATCACTAAGAACTTCTGAATTACTTTTTTTTTTTTTCTTGAAAGAGGGACAGTAATTTAAAACCACTTGCATTCTGCTATCACTTTGTGTATACAAAATCAAATCAAATATTTGTTTCAAGGAGAAAGAAGCTGAAGTACACAATGCTATTTCGTTAACACTTCTGGTATCTGTCTCAAACTAGATTCAGAAGTTAGCAATAAAAAAATCCCCCAAACAAATACAAAACCAAGCAACAGAAAACCAAAGCAAAGTCTTTATATAAAGCATTATTGAGCATTGGTTTAAACAACAGGCAATCTCACTAACAAAAATTGTTAGTGTATCTTGGGAGCTGGGGGGAGCTTGGGAGCCTGGAGAGGAGAAAGCTCCAGGGACACCTAATAGCAGCCTGCCAGTACCTGGATGGGGCTACAAGAAGGCTGCAGAGGGTCTGTAGTGATAGGATGAGGGGCAATGGTTTGAAATGAGAGAAGAGCTGATTTAGATTGTTCCTAACATCCATATTCTTTAGCATGAGGATGGTGGAACCACTGGAACAGGTTGCCCAGGGAGGTAGTTGAGACTTCATCCCTGGGACTGTTGAAGGTGAGGCTCAACAAGGCTCTGAGGAAGCTGATGTAGTGGAGGATGTCCCTGCAGTGACTGCAGTGGGGTTGGACTAGATGACCAAGGTCCCTTCCAACCCAAACCATGCTATGATCTTCATCAAATTCTTAGCTGTTACTTTATTAATTTTTGTTTCTAAAAGCCTGCCTGTGTACCACAGAATGGAGGTGGTAGTAGCTTATTTCTTTTGTTGTAGAGCATTTGTTTTATGGTAATTGTCATCGTGTTTTTCTTACCTTGTAACTGTCTCGGTCTTAGTTTTGTTAAAACAGCCCAGAGGGACCAGAATGATGCAGCAGGAGGAAATGAGATGTGGTTGCTGTTGTACATATGTGAGAAGCTGAGTTTTGTATTGTCAGTTTGAGCTTTCAGCCTGCAGTATAGAGGAGAGGCACCACTGAAAGGAAAGGAAAACATGAATAAGAAATAATTCAGAAGATTTTATTTTTTAAATTTTTGTTTAGTGCTATTTGCTTAATGATTTACAAATTAATGATTGTGCACACTTACTGTATGGGTAGTTCACATCTTGCTTTATTACTCTGCTGGCCTACATTTAATTTACTCCTAACTTCAGGAAACATGCATGGGATATGGTGCTGTTAATTACTTTAATTTTCTGTTTCACAGTAGAAATTCATAAATAATTGCTTTAGTGTCCTTCAAGTGTGCTGTTGTCTTTTTTTTTTTTTTTTTTTTGAGGAAATGTCTGGAAAAGTGTAGCTGAATTTTATATAAACATTGGATATGCAGTTTGAACTTCCAGAGAACTATTTTTGTCAGGCTATGTAATCTTTTTCTTTTTGTAGTTTCATATCTTGTTTATTGATGGTTACCATTCTGTTCGCTTGATTTCCTGCTTGCCAGTTAAATTGCTTTTGTTTAAATCTACTGCCCAAAGTGACCATCTGTGAGAAGTTGTGATGGATTGGATTTGTTGGGCTCGTGTTTCAGCATTCTCAGGCATTTAATTTTGCAATGTTGTCACCCCTTTCTGAATGAGGAAGTTCTCCTTCGTGTCCCCTAGCCCACCAAAGTTAATACTATCTTCTTTGTTCTTCAGTGAGCCATAGTGTGTCATCCAGTTCTGTTTTGAACTTCAGTGGTGTACACCTTGGGTTACCTCCTGGGTTTTGGTATTGTAACAGGTCACAGTTACCAGGAAAACCAATTAAATCAGGAGTCGTGATGAATGTTTGTAAACATAAATGAGGGCACCCAGTTATGTTCTGAAACCAGAAAGCATCAGCGAGGATGGTTGGAGGAGTTCATAGATTCATAGAATGGTTTGAGTTATAAGGGGTCTTAAGGGTCACCTAGCTCCAGCCCTGCTGCCATGGGCAGGGACCTTGCACTAGACCAGATTGCTCAAAGCCTCAGCCAGCCTGGCCTTGAACACCTCCAGGGAAGCAGCATTCATGACCTCCCTGGGCAACCTGTTCTGGTGTCTCACCACCCTTACTGTAAAGAATTTTTCCTAATACCCAGTCTCAATCTACCCTCCTCAAACTTAAAGCCATTCCCTCTCAGCCTAGTGCAGCAAGCCCTTGTAAAAAGCCCCTCCTGGCTCTCTTTAGGCTCTTTCAGGTACTGGAAGGCTACTATAGGTTGGTTGGGAACAGAGAATATGGGCTTCTTCCAGCTGATTTTACCTTCTCATTCCTGAGCTTGAACTAATCTGACTTGTTCAGAGGATTGTAATTTAACTACATCTCATTTTGGAAGAGGGGATGGTGGGAGAGGTCTGGTGAAAAACATACTTCTCACACTTACAAGTATGAGATTTAAAACATATTTAATGTGAGGGAAACGATCTTGTTTTCCATAGTTTTATTGGAAGTCACAGATTCACTTGATGAAACTTGGAAGAAGTAGAAAACCAACTAACTGAAGGCAGAGATCCAAAAAAAATATCATTTGGACAAGCAATGTGCTGGCAAATGAAAAACTAAGTGAAGACAGAGGCAGTATTATTTATAAATCATGTTAAGTGTTAGGCAATCTTAATTATAAAGGAAAAATTATGAATTTTTAGTCAAACCATCAAGTAGTTTGTAGAAAACTTGATTATTCTAGGAATTTGGAGAATAATTGTTGGAGTTTTGTAGCATCCATCAAAGAACTCTACAGCTTCTAAATTCTCTAGCTTTTATTCTGATTCTTCAAATTAAATAAAAACCAAATTTATGCTCTTTTTTGTTCCCTGAAAGCAAGAGGGTTTTGTGGTTGGGCTGGGTTCATTTTGTTTTTCTTGCTGCAGAAAAGTGCCACACTGAGGTTTCTTCGTTGTTGTAATGTGACCAAACAAATCTGGCTGATGTGTTAAACAAATTTCTTATACTAGGGAGACTTAAGACCAGATGAAAAAGAGTTGTGGTAGTTGTGGCTTCCTGAGATTACAGGGATACAGACTTGTCTGTGTGTGTTTGGTTTTCATTTGAAATTTGAAGGTACCACTAACTAAATGTACGGTTTCTGAGGGAAATTGCATTTAATATGTGGCTTAAGTTGTGTTTTCTGGAAATACTTGTGGTTTTAAGTTATCTCTATTTTTGGATAACTGGATATGTTCATTTATTCAACAAACAGTCTTTTGGAACCACAAAACTGAAAAGCTTTTAGCTTTGGGTTTCTTGATTTTTACTGTATTTCCCCCCCCCACCATGATTTATATAATGGAATTCTTATTTTACTATGCTCTTAAAATAGAAGAGTGTCTTTTGAGCAACACACTTTATTCAAGATTTCAAGTGTGGTTATTTGAAATAAAAAAAAAGTGACATTCAGTAATAGAAAGTCTAATTACTTTTAATAGTTTAGCCATTTAAAAAATTCTTTGTTTGTTTTTTTCTTACTTAAAACCCCACAGATCTTTCCTTGCATTAGTTGATATTCCCTTGCCAGAAGTCATAGTGAAGGTTGACAAAGGTAGTAAGATTGTGGAAGCTCTGGGATTGCCTTATTTCCACTTTCAGTTTAATGTAATCTATAGCAGAATCAACTGTGGACCTCAGACAGTATGCAAATAAAGTTATTTTGTCAAGTCTCTAGTTTACAAGAATATATTGGAGTTATACTTTAATTCTATGAAATCATATTTTGGGGCAAGAAGTGGATTGGATAGTAGGACTGAAGGATTTTCTTACCCTTTAGTCTGTATTGCTCCCTTTCCCCCCTTTCTCTTCAACATTTATTGAAACATCTCTATTTTTCTTTCTCTTCAACATTTATTGAAACATCTCTATTTTTCTTAACTGGACAGCTGGACAGTGATGCACTGTCTGTACTGTAATGACTTGAGACACTTTCTCTTCAATGACAGTTGTGTAGTTTGCACAATGAAAGACTTAAAGCCTTAAAAAAAAAATCTCTTAAATGCTAAACCATCAACATAGCAAGTGACTGTTTTGTGTATATGAGGAAACACTTGAACAAAACATACCTATCTTTGGAAAAACTATGCCCTGATTAAACATTGCCTTTTTTATCTATATTAAAACATTTCTCTTGGTTGTTTGTAGAATTTCAGTATTTGTTGGTAATTGCAGAAGTCCTTTTGTAGCTAATTTGGTCGTTCACCGGATTGCTGCGATGCAGCCGAAAGGACAACCGCAGAAGTGATCTGTTTAATAGATTGCAGCTTTCATTTTCTGCATAGCTGTCTGCTTTGGTAGACAGCTTGTACTGTGGGTACCCGTGCAAACTTAGCTACCCAGGTAAAATAATACAGAGTGGGGGGAAAAAAGGAAGCTCTGGTGTACTGAAACACAGAGATACCTTTCTCTGGCTGTCGAATCCACCAGTCTGCTCTGCTTAGCACCTTCTGTTGCCTGGCCCTGTGCCGATGCAGTGCCCTTGACCTGCCTTTCAGATAATTTTATTTACTTATAAAGGACAGCTTCTTGCTTATTTAATCATTCCAAATTATACTGGAAAATCCCAAACCATGAAATATTCCTTTAGATTTCCTGTCCATCATCTCGTTCCCGTTAAGGAAGTAAAATGCTTTTGCTTTCAACCAGTGGCCTCTTTCTAGCAACAGCTTCTTAACTTTTTCTTTGCTGATGATTCAGAGCTTGTCAAATGTCCTTTATGGATGGCCAAATTGTGGTGGCTTCTGCCTATTGCTTAATCAATATGAAAAGGGCAAACCCCAGAATGAGGGGATGCAAATAAAACCTTTTACTGCTTAGAATGCATTGATCATTTGCCACCCCAAAAGAAGTCAGTACACCTGAGCCTGTCTTCTAGATCCCTTTAGTCATTAAAACCAAATACCATTTGAGCATTGCTTATTTGAACTTCCTAGCATGCATTTTTAAATAAATTTCATGGATTTGACTTGGAAATAGTGACTGTGTAGATAGAGATGTAGTATATTATTGCCATTGCATTCCATTGTTAATTAATTGCAGCTGGGAGTCGCTTTATGCAAACAGATAATGTGTTTCAGATTTTTTAAGTGTGCTTGTAATGAAGAAGTACAATTAGAGATACTGAAGATGCTTACTCTTAGCCCACTGTTGCTATTTCAGGTCTGAGTTACATCACAATTTTCGTGATGGATGACCCAGTTTCATGGCCAGGAAAATAGGATTAGTTTTGTCAGACCATTAGTTTACTACCTGCAGTGTGTATCCTCACTTCAGCTGTTCTCTTCAAACCATTTGTTTCAGATTTTGCTTTGTAGGTTGGCTTTGAGGATGAGCAAAGTAAGCTTTTGGGGGGAGGAATCTGTCTTTTCCAACCAAAACAAATCTATGATGTGTACCTCTGTATATGAAAGCAGCAACCTTTCCCTGCCTCATCTCCATTCCTATGCCCAGAAAATATGGCATGTTTCTTTTTAATAACTTTGATATTTTCAAACATTAAATAAGTTGAATGTCAATGTGTGGCTTTTTTTCCCCCCTTTATTTTTTTTTAATGTAAGGTTGCAGAAAGTTCTTAAAAGAGAGAAAAATAAATGTGGCTCAGGTTCTTGCTAAGTTCTTAAATAAAAGCTATATGCTGTTAACGTCTCTTGCAAAGAGAACTTTTCTTCCCAGAGGGGGTATGGAGTATTTGAAATGTATTTAGGTTAATTGCAAATTAAAAAAAGAACAAAGTTTTAAATGGTCTAGTGGTCTAAATTAAAAAGAAAGGAGAGGAAAAAAAAAAGAAAAAGAAAAAAACACACACACCACACTTTTCCATATCATTTATTTAGTCATTCCTGTCATCATTTTATCAGTGTTGTAGTTCTTCACAGTATCTTCTAAGAATAATGGGATAACCAAGGCCTGAATTTCTGATTTGGAGAATTGTGTCAGACATACCAGTTCCACTCTTACTGAGAGTTTTTTTGGGGTTTAGTTGTCTTTAAACCTACTTTTGGTAGGTAAATGAGGTTTATGAGACTGTGGAGTGGCCCTTCTGGTCCCCTAGGGTCTGTTTGTTCATCTCAACCACACAGAAGGGTTTGTGTTTCAAGAGGGTTTTTTTCTTTTACTTTTTTTTTCCATTGTATTTTACTTATAAGGTTTTGTGAAAATTGATAACTATTTGCCCATTGAGACTAAAGGCCTTTAAAAGGTCCTTAATCAGCAAAGCCCTTAATGTTGAGCTTTAGAAGTTGGTTTGGGAGTTTATTGAGCTGTACTCAGCTTCAGCATCCAGAGGTGCCCAGTGATAGGAGAAGGAACAATGGGTACCAGCTGGAGCACAGGAGATTCCTCCTCAACATGAGGAGACACTTCTGTATGGTGAGGGTGACAGAGCACTGGAACAGGCTGCCCAGAGAGGTTGTGGAATCGCTCTGGAGACTTTCAGAACCCTCCTGGATGTGTTCCTCTGCGACCTGCCCTAGGTGAATCCTGCTTTGGCAGCGGGGTTGGACTCAGTCTCTGGAGGTCCCTTCCATCCCCCTAACATTCTGTGATTCTGTGGTTATCTTTAACACTCATTATAAGACTTTCATGTGTATCCTTCTATTTATAAAAGCATAGTGGCTGTGTATGTTTACCTTGCATATTTGATGTGTTTCAGGAATTTGTGAGTAGCTCCAATTGTTGTGACTTTTTTTTCCATAGGTTAGATTTATCTGAAAATCCAAGCACGTAAATGAAGATAATTGTTTTCAGTTATAAATACTTTGCTCCTGCAAGACAGAAATAAAAATCCCTTTAAAGTCTACTGCATTCCCATTTTAAAATAGCATCACTTTTAATAACCAAATGCCTTCTTTCAGGGTGTTACCACAGTAATATGCAATTTTGAAGTTAATTGTTGTCTCAGGGAGATTCATATTTGTTCTGCACTTAGGTGAACTGTGTCCAGCTAACCCAGAAATGTTAAATGCAGTTTTATCTTTTACAAAAGCTTTCTTTGCTGAATCATTAAGGATTGTGATTAAATATAGAAGATACTTCAGACACCATCTTGTAAAGAATTTTGAATAGGGCTACAATATTTTGCAGGCAGATGCTATGACTGGCTGCTTTTAGTCTTTGTGCTTGAGGAATGCTTTGTGTGGTTAATACTGCTTATAACAATACAATAAATATCCATCTGTTTTGGGTTTAAGATTAAATCAAACGCTGAAGAAAACAGCAGGATTGAGATGCTGTTATTTTCCTAGCACTTAGCTGAATACCATGTGATGTGAATTTCTAGCATGAAATTGTTGTATACATCACAGAATATAATCCACAAAAAGCAAGAATGATGAAAAAAACCCTTTTCTCCTCGTTTTTGTTAGCTGAAATATGCTCTCCCTTTTGACCATTCATTTTCTGTGGAATGCATTTCTATGAGAATTTTGTGTCTGCATTTTTTCTTTAATCTCCAGAGATTCTCAATAAATTCATATCCATTTATAATTTTGTATGTAACCCATATTTCGAAGCATCCTTTTCTTTTAATTATGCCAGACTAGAGATAGTGGTTTAGAGGACAAAAATAATAAACATGGAGATCGTAGGTGGTAAAGGTATTTGCTTTAGATATTTTGAAAAAGCAATAATATATTTATTTAAAAAAAAAAAAACATAAAAAATAAGGGCAGTTCTATTTTCTCAGTGACCATTCTTGGCCTGCTACAGCTGCAGATATTTTGAATATGATCTTTCTTCCTCCACTGTCCGATTTTCTTTCTGCAGAGTCGTGCAGTGAAGTCATAATCCTGTGTTTCACATCCATCTGTTACCATAGAAATGATTGTAATAACCTAAATTTAGCACCGTGTCTTTCTGTGGGATCAAGCAGGAGGATTTGAATGGGTTGTATGTGAAAGAATCTCTGTGAAAATGGGCAGGCTAGCAAGAAAATGCTGTCTTAAATTTATATGACAAAAGCATTCGATCTCGAGTAAAATATCTGTTTAAAAAAATAAATAATGAATAGATTGTTTACATCCTCATATATGAAACCTGCCACATATCATCATACAAACTACTTGAATGGCACTAACTGTTTTTCATGCTCTGAGGATGTACATGGAAATCTGATGAAAGTTATTAGTTTTGGGAGAATATTATTAGAATATTTACTGTGTTCTAACTATTAAAAAGCAAAGGAATGAGTTTAGAGTTTACTGTGAAAGCAACAATTTCTTGCCCTATTTAAAAATGCAAACCACTTAGAAGTTGTTTTCTAGCTGTGGAATCAGAAATTAGTTTTCTCCTCTTGCAAGAAACAGTTCTCACTTTTTTTTGAAAGCAGTGAGTTCTTTATTGCATCACTTAAGTCCTGGACCTCTTTCTACTCATCTGTCTTCTGCAGGGAGAATTGCCCATGCACAGTCCTACTATTGTTAAATGTGCTTTCTGTCTCAAAGAAAGCTAAGTATTATGTTATAAAATTATTATAAGCACATACTCAGAGGTGTCCAGAAAAGCTGCATGAGCAGAACTTTGAAATAAGAAGAAGTCTGTACTGCCCCCTACATGCACTCATCGTGACAAATCCACTCAAGGATATCATTTAAAAACACAAAACTCCAGGATCTTCACGTAAAATATTATCTCTGGTCATCCAATGGTATATATTGTTTGATCATTGGCAAGCAAGCAGCTGCATGAATTTTTTCTTTCATGTTACTTGGTGTTATTTTTACTCTGAAAACAGACTTGCTAATTTCCTCGTGGTCCTCCTGGAGCCTTTGCGCTACATAGGCAGTTTGGATCCCTCTTTAGGCTTGAAGCATTAATGTTATCAGAGAGAGAGAGAAATGAGGCACGGAGGGATTCAGATCAAAAGTATCTGCTAATTTTGAGTGTGGTATTTGAGTTCTTTACAAAATCATTTTAAAAGTCCTGTGTATTTGGTATTATGTAACACTAAGTATATTCAGACCGTAGCTCTCATTAACGTGGTTAAGTGGTGAATGCTAAACATTTATGTAAAGTAGTTCTTAAGATGTCAAATCAGACACAAGCTTCCTCTTTCTTTTTTACCCTCACCTTTTCTCCCCACCCTTCTCACTCCCCAGCCTTGCACATGCCCTCACTTTTATTCTCTCTCTTGCTGCTCTGTCTCAGTGGGAAGAATAAATCTGCTTTGAAGAGCAACTTTTTTTGCCATTTACTTCCTTGTTCTGTGTGTATCTTTCAACTTTGCAACAAATCAGGAAGGACTTTTCTGTTGCCAGGCCTGTAAGATAGGCACTGATGGCTTAGTGCTTTGCTGGTAAGTTTACTCCTGAGCAGTAGTGGGTGAGAAAATAACATCTCAACCCAAAGCAAGCTGTTTTGGTTTAGTTTTTACATGGAATTGAGAACATGCTTCTACTTTTTAGAAGATTTAAAAAGAAATTTTCATTTTATGGCATGGTATGCCTATCCCTGCAAAACAGTGGCTCCTGCAGCATTTAGATCCTACAGACTGGTCCTGTTAGTGCTGATTGTGATGATGATAAATCTGAGAGCCCTGTTCTGACATTCTATAAGCTCCTGGCTAACCCTCCTCATTGATTTAAATGCCTGAAAACACACCTGGTAGTTCTGGGGAAATGCCACTGCTATGTCCTAAGTCTGACCACAGTTTCAAGAGGTGGAATATAGAAGGCATAAGGAGCTTTTATGTGTTGATGTATCACTAGTTCTGCAGAAGAGACTGAACTTTACTTGATAGTTGTTTTATTTCAGTGAAAAACAGGAGTTAGGCAAGACAAATACCATATAATTTTTCTTGATAAATAACTGATATACATGTTGGGGAAAACATTAGTAGCATTTCCCTTATACATATGTTAAAACTAATGCTAATAAAAAGTGCTCAAGCAAGTTCTAAGTTCCATTACCTTTCAACTCTGTTATTCCTGTAGGTCCTATTTGAACCAAGAGAGGCAAGGTTTTATGCAATGCCTTTTCCTGAGAAGCTGGCACCTTTTTATTACAGTAAAGCAAAATAAATCTGGTTTGGATCTCTTTGAATTTGTATTTATTAATGTTTTGGGGTTTTGTTTTGTTTTGTCTTGTTTTGTTTTGTTTTGTCTTGTTTTGTTTTTGTTTTGTCGTGTTTTGTTTTGTTTTGCTTTGCTTTGTTTTGTTTTAATGACTGTTCTTTGTGGGTTAAGCCATTGTAAATGAGTGAGTGAAAGTGCAAAGCTGAGGTAATTTGTACAGTACTGCCCTTGATTAAATGTGTTAGTTTTAAGTTAGGTGACAATGCAGTATGTTTGTCAAGTATTATATAGTAAGTACAGAACAAATGAAGTATTCTCTGGTTCATAAACTTGTGTGAATGAGCCTTGGAGCTGGAATAATAATTGAACAGACAATGTATCTTGACTTTCATTTAAAGACTAATTACTAAAAGAAGAAAAAGATACTTTTTTTTTTCATTAGGTCACAATGTGTTTTAAAACCAAGCAGTTAAAGAAAGGAAATACCTTTGATGTAAGGATTGCACTATTTTTTCTTTTTTTTTCCCCTGTAATAAAATGAAAAAGGTGTAACGTTTTATTCCTATGAATATTCTTTTCGTGAATCCATGTGAAGATGTATCAAACCCTAGTTTTTACTGTCTGAATGGAATGGTGTTAATGTAATTAGGACAGATATTTGGCTCAAATGTAGAGATATTTAAATGACTCTCAGCACAAGTGGTACATATATTAACATATATCAACAATGAATGGCTTAGCTAGCATTTATTTGTCTGCAAAATGCTAAGGAACATAAGAGTCAATAATGAACAGAGATAAACCAGATACCTGCTAATGACTTTATAGCAGGTTATGTAATTGATAGAGTTTTCAAACAGAAATCTGACTTGTCAATGGCTGCAGTCACATGGAACCACATGCTTACGAGTTACAGGGGTTTATGCTTTGAAAGACTTGCTTCAAAGGCATCTTTACCTGGTTTGATGGAGTTTGAGTTTCCTAGTCCACTGGGTCTTCAGTTTGCAGCTGAAATTACTGCAGGAAGTTCAATAAGAAATCATTTCTGAAGGTGGATGTACCAAAGTGTATGGCTCTTGGGTTGAGGTTTTGTGTTTGAGTTGTTTTTTTCTAGACTTGCACAAGTCTATTACTTTGAGTCTGAATTTCTGTACTTTTAACCTTCCAGGTAAGTTGTTGTTTCTTTTCCTCCCTGCCCCTTGAAAAAAAACAGCTTTTTATTCACATCTAACCACTCCTCATACTCTGTCATTACATCATACAGGTAAGTTGCTTACCTCATAAATAGTTCAGATGGTGTCTTCTGAATGCATGCATGGGTTTGTTGTCACCCTGGGGTGTACACCCAGACCTCTGTAGAGTAAAAGCCAGCTAAAAGTAGAATATTGAAATGTACACTCAGCTTGCTGCCAACTGTAATCTAACTTAATACTTTTTTTTGTGTTGCTGCTTTCATACATTGAGTTTTGCAAGTGCCCCATTCAGAGGTCATGTAGGTGCTGCTTACTGACTTAGAAAATAATAACTTGAGCTCCCATGTTGTAGTGTATTGACTAGACACTTGCATCAAATAGATCAAGTGGTGTCCATCAGTTACTAGAAACTAGCCTCAATTCTTAGTGACCAAGATGTAAGCAGATGGTGACTTTGTGCTATCCTGCTTCTAAAGCTGTGTGTTATGGTAAAGGACATGAGTGGAAGGGGGGAAAAAACGGTATGCTTCCATCTGAGAGTACAGCTATGTGTGAGATGTGCACATGGAAAACATAGCTCCTGGACCATATGTATTGGGAAACCTGTCTGAGTTAGTCATAGTCCCATTTGGCCTTTCTTTGAGAGAATTTATTCAGTGGAAGCTAGAAAATTGACTAATTATAGTGAGCATCTGGCCCAATCCTTACATGAAGCTGGGATATGTGTGGATAGATGGTTGGTTTAGGAGCTCAAATGCATTGCTGGATATTTTGGGTTTCTCTAGATTTGGTACTTCCATGTAGAGAGTTTAAGCAAGATAAATGGACTAAGGCCAAATAATCTGAGGATCTGAATATTCTGCTTCATATGACTTTCAAGGGACTTCTTAATGTTTCTGGGATAGGCTGTGGAGAAACACATAATCCAAGTTTGGATGAAAGGAATTAGGGCACAGTTTTGGAATTATTTCAGAATGAGGATGTAGCAAAACAAAACAATCTTATAATTTTGAAATCCTAAGTATGAACTCCAAAAAATGAATCAAAAAAGGATGTAGGGTTTAGGTCTTTTGTACAAGAGGAGTCTAACTATTTCTTAACCAGGTAGGGAAACCTAGATGTTACAGTGGGAAAAAAAAATGTAAGTAGTTTTGTAAATGGATCAGGTGGATTGAAATAAATTTGTATTGATCTTCAGTGGAAAGTCAAGTGATCAATTTCTGATTTAATTGTGGTGGCAGATTTGTATCTGTGTTGCATCTTCAGGCAAGAAGCAAAAGACACTCATTAACAGAGGGGAACATAAGAGGAGGATCACTGTCTGCCCTAAATAGGCTCTTTAGTGCTTTCCTTTAAGCACTTACAACTGATTTTGTTGTGCCTTGTTTTTTTTTTTTTCATCACTTTTGGTGATTCTAACAGTGAGTACTGAATAAATCAAACCCTTACAAAGAATTAGTCTCTGAGCATAGTAGTATGTACAAAGCTTTTACTCCTCTCAAATGTTATGACAAGTTCAGTATATCAACCCTGTGAGGATGTTTACATGTAACTTAATATCCTACATAATATCCTAGCAACTGGAAATGCCTCCTGTATGTGTTGAAAGCAAGTGTAGCTAGTTACACAGCTAGATTTATTTCTTGCTTAGCCTGTGTGCTAGATTTTAACTTGGCAACCTGTTTGATTTACAGGATAAAAATGTCAGTGATGGTTTCTTGTTCACTTTTTTTTTTTTTTTTTTCCCCCAGGTAGTATTTTCTAGAATGAAGTTCAATGGGGAAATAGCTCATTGATAGGTGGCCAAAAGGCAGAATTCTACTTAGATTTTTGTTTTTCCAAGTTCTTTAAAGTTCCTGTTTTAACAGCCTTCTATGGAGTCCCTCTCCAGCCTTCCTGTAGGATCCCTTCAGGTATTGGAGGGCAGCTCTAAGGTTCCCTTGGAGTCTTCTCTTCTGGAGGCTGAACAATCCTACTTCCCTCACACTATACCCATAGCAGAGATGTTCCAGCTCTCATTAGGGCTTGTTTGCCATTGCCTACTACTACTAGAACCAGCTAAATCCAGCATTATTGGGTTGCAGATATAAATACTGTCCTGCTAGCAATTTAGAATATGGGTTAGGGCTGAGTGCCTCTTTGACTGCCATTCTGTTTTTCCTGGACTGAGTTTCCAGCTCAATTTTAGGGTCAAAATCAGCAAAATATTCACTATTTCTAGTCCTACAGACAAAGATGCTCTTTTGGATTCAGTATTATTTTTGCAAACACCCATTTTTCATTGCTGTTCCTCATACAGGTTGCCCAGGGAGGTGGTTGGGGCCCCATCCCTGGAGATATTCAAGGCAAGGCTTGACAGGGCTCTGGGCAACCTGATCTAACTGAGAATGGCCCTGCTTACTGCAGAGGGGCTTGGACTAGATGACAGTGATTCTGTGATGCATTGAGATCATATCTGAGACCATCTGAAGCAGTTATTTTGAGGCTCTGGGTGCTTCAGAATCTGTGTATTTAGTTTAACTTGTCAAAGACATGCTTCATCATCATGGCTTTCTTGTTGAAAGGATGTAAAGGTTACCTATCCCTAGAAGTTCTGAAAAGCAACAGGGATCTTGAGAAACATTTTATCTGATATATATGAGGTGTCATGTATGGACACTGACAAACTGTCTCCTGCTCCCTCTGTCCCATAAGTAATTCCTATCTGTGGTGATGAGAGCCCTGTGAAATAAATAATCCCATACCTGTTTTGTAGGAAGTCAGTCTGTGCTCTGTCTCCCTCTGTACTTCTGCATATCATGTGTGGCACAAACAATTTCTGAGGAAGGAGGACCAACAACTGAATTGGTTGAAATCTTTGGCTAGCTGCCACAGGTACTCAATGAGTTATCAGGTGTTATTAAGTAACTGAAATACAAATAAATGTGGGGGAGAAAAATTAAAACAGCCTTGGACAATTTCAGAGGTGTGGTCATAAGTTGATGCAGTCTTTGCCACCTTCTTTTTCAACTGGCAGACTTGCAAACAAGGCATACAGCAGCTGAGCAGGTACAGAAGGAGTATTTTGACTTGGCTCTTTAGAATTATTTATGAGACTTTATTTCATATTTTTATTGTAGATCCCTTTCTCCAAGACCAAATCTTTTGGCAAAATCTTTGTCTTCTGTAATACTGATGAAGTTTCAGCTATGATTGCAGCTGGAAGTGGGTTGTCCAGCAGGACTTCTAGTAGTCTCATCTCCAGATTCTCCTGACAGTTTTCTGGAGGTGTTTTGAAGCCCTGCTTCAGTTGGCATACCCAGACACTAGTAGTGAGATGCCAGGGCTTTGTATTTTTATTAAGCTTCTATTTGCTGCCATCAGAGGAATTACTGATTGCATTGTGAAGGGAGAGCTGCTGAGTCTTTTGCAGCCTCTCAGCCTTAGTTTCCATTTGATGGTGCTAGTTTATATGTGAGATCAGCACTTAAAATGTGATTCCCTTTGATAAAAATGCAGTTCAACAGGTAGATGCAGTCTTCAGTTATTTTATTTTTTGAATATACTGAATTTTTGAATATATTTGATGTATATATAAAAATTCAGTTAATTTTTTCCCCTAACATTTCCTCTCTATTTATATAATGATGACCAAAGGTCAAGGTCCTAATCTGTTTATCATCACACAAGACCCTTTTTAGCCTTGATTTATAAACAATGTGTATTTAGGGCGTGAAACATCACGAAGGAAAGATCACATCTACTGCCAAATATGCCTTACACCATTACAGTCATCACCCAAATCTCTCATAAATAGAAATAGAGTGCCAAGGAACCCAATGATCCAGTGGACACTGGTATTTTATCTCTTTCAGGAGCACAGTGGAGCTGAGCTGATCCTGCCAACTTCTTCTCCATTTTCTGGGACCATGAAAGACCTGGCAGCCCTACCTTTTAACACTGACTTCTTTTTTAGCTTATTTCTGTAAACTCTTCCTCAAACCCCAGGCTCAGAGAATCATTTGACATCATTTATAAGAGGCTTCTAAGGAGGAGTTAAAAGGAGCAGGATTTCAGGCACTGAGAGTTTTGATTGTGCTGGCATCAATTTCACAAATATTTTTAATATTTGAATATTGGCAGGGGAGTATAGAGACTCAAGATTTAAATATCAGTGATCTAACACCATCCCCCCATCAGAAGGACTGTTCACTTAAGGAAAAGACTGTGTTTTTCTCTTTTTTTTTGGTACAAATGATGGCCTGAAATTGTAAATAAATACCAAAAATCATTTTATATTTTATGTATTTGGTGTTAATATTTATTTAAGTGCCACTTTAAATATCTTCATAGTTCATAACTATGATTTAGCTCACCTTCTTTTTGTAAGGTGCATGCAATTAAGTTTTGCCACACTTCTTGCCTGGCACTTTTGTTTCCATTAAGATTAATTCTGCATAACTGCATTTATAACCCATTCTTGCTTGACTGATGAGAACATTCCCTGTGCTTTCAGTAGGAGCTAGTTTCTGATTTTTATGGCCCCTGCATTCTTGTTCTCCTGCACTGAGTATGGCTTGCAACATCAATAAAACCATGACCCCTTTAATGGTGATGATTTGTGATTTTACTAGGCAGTGCTGGTCAATTTGTTGGAATTGAAACAAAGATGATTAAAAAAAATCAAACAACAACAAAACAAAGAAACAAAAATAGCCCCCACATCAATCAACCAAACAAAACCCAAAAGAGACAAACCCAACCCCCCCCCAAAAAAAAATCAAAAACCACCCCCCCCAATCCTACATAAACTAATTGATGTTGGGTTTTTGAGGTAACATGGCTTGTTTGTGTGAATAAATAGGAGGAAGAACAGAAGTTTCTTTCCCATGCCCACCCTCTTTCTGTTCAAAATCTTCACCTAATGCAAGCAGACAGTGGGAATATTCCAGAGCCTGAATTTATGGAAGCTGGATAGTATAGAGGATCTCTGTGGTATTTTATTGATGACTTCAAGAAATAAGGGGCCAGTCAGAAGAAATTCACTGGATATGAAAATTCACATGAATGATATCTTGGACCCATTGGTTCTTTGTTTCTGAGCTTGATTTGGAGCTGAGTGTAGAGTGCTGCCATTCCTGTGTTCAGGTGGCATCGTAACAATGTGCCTGCTGTATAAGCAGCATGGTGGGAAAGGAGCATGCATTTGCTGCTATTTTTGTGTTTGCTTTCACAGAGGACATGAATGTGTACTTGTGTGTGGTTTTATAGTGCACTTTCAATTGCAGAATCACAGAATTCACCAGGTTGGAAAAAACCCTCAAGATCTTCAAGTCCAACCTATCACCCAACACCATCTAATCAACTAACCCATAGTACTAAGTGCCTCTGCCAGTCTTTACTTACACACCTCCAGGGATGGTGACTCCACCACCTCCGTGGACAGCCCATTCCAATGGCCAATCTCTCCTTCTGTGAAGACTTTCTTCCTAACATCCAACCCAAACCTCCCCTGGTGCAGCTCAAGACTCTGTCCATTTCTTCTGAAAGTGGTTGCCTGGGAGGAGAGACCAACCCCCACCTGGCTACAACCTCCCTTCAGGTAGTTGTAGACAGCAATGAGGTCTCCCCTGAGCCTCCTCTTCTCCAGGCTAAACACCCCCAGCTCCCTCAGCCTCTCCTCACAGGACTGTGCTCCAGACCCCTCCCCAGCTTTGTTGCCCTTCTCTGGACACATTCCAGCATCTCAACATCTTTCTTGAGTTGAAGGGCCCAGAACTGGACACAGTACTCAAGGTGTGGTCTAACCAGTGCTGAGTCCAGGGCAGAATGATTCCCTGCTCCTGCTGGCCACACTATTCCTGATCCAGGCCAGGATGCCATTGGCCTTCTTGGCCACCTGGGCACACTGCTGGCTCATGTTCAGCTACTATCAACCAGTACCCCCAGGTCCCTTTCTGCCTGGCTGCTCTCCAGCCACTCTGTCCCCAGCCTGTAGCACTGCTTGGGGTTGTTGTGGCCAGTGTGTAGAACCCAGCACTTGGACGTATTAAATTTCATGCCCTTGGACTCTGCCCATCTGACCAGCCTGGCAAGGTCCCTCTGCAGTTACTACTGATTATTGCAGATTGTTTTTCAGCAAGCAGCCCTCTTAGATGCAGATGCATGTGCTCTGTCTTGGGTTCTCATTCATACACACATGGATGCATATAAAAGATAGGATGAAGTTTTGATTTTAGAGTTAGATTTATTCTATTGTGAACAGAAGTCCATATTTTATTTTTCTGTTGTTGTTGTTTGGATACAGAAGACTTCACCCTTGTAATGGCTCTGGTTTTTCAGCTTAAATTCCTTTTTTTCTTCTCCAATAGTTTTCAAAATCAAAAGCAATAACATTCATTTGTGTGCTGAGCAATGTAAAAGTCCAATATCAAAGTCAAATCTTCATTTTACCTGTTCTCCTACTTCTAAATGATATACACATCTAGAAAGAGATCACAGATCTTTAAATTGACATATTCTAGATTTGCTTTATGATCTTCCTTTAAATATGCATATTTACTATGTGCTTATTTACTAAAGCAGATGTTATATGTGTTTTCTTCATGTGTGATTTTTGGTCCCCAGTAGCTGACCTGTAATACTCCATAGGTACACGGCTAAAAGTAGTCCTGGGTAATTATAAACCCCAGTATGTTGTTGCTTAATCTGTTCAGAATAATAGATAGCTTTAATTTGCTATGAGGACACAATTCTTGCATCAGAGTTTCCATTGTGAAAGTTACTTTACAAATCTTAGGGTGCCAAGGGACAAATCAGACAATGAAAAGTAACTTACATTTCAGTTAAAAGCAGGTGTTGAAACTACAGCCTGCAGAATAAAATGTATTCAATGCAACCCATCAATGAAATGCTGAGAAAGCCCTCTAACTGTATGCATGGTCTCAGATTGCTTGAAAATTAGCTTAAAAGTTTGAATCCTCTGGGCTATGCTCTGCATGCTTCTTTATAAAGTGAATGGACTATAGATGGACAGCAATTTGAGGAGGCTTGCTATTAGGAGAGTCCCATTGGAGACTTTCAGGAGATGTTACACTGCTTAAAATAGGAAAACCACTTGTTTCCTTTGCAGGAAGAGAATTAAATACAAAAGTCTTTCTGCCAATATTAATACTATGTTCTTAATCTGTTATTGATTGCATGCAATAACTGCTGCTGTTTTATTAGGCGACTGATGGAAACCGTAGAAAATCACAGCTTGAAGGGAGTGATGAAATCTTCCTGTAGCCAAGGTCACAAGGTGACAACAGAACTGCTGCAGAAGAAGGGAGAACAGCTGTAGAAGACCTGTGCCATGTAATTTCTGACTCTCTCTGAAGGAAGAGGAAGATACAGGACTGAGGATTTTAGAGTGTCCCTCTTTTTCTCCCTCTCTACACACTGCCACTTGTGTGTCTGTCCTTCTGAACCTGTCTATGTTTTTTTGTATGTATGATTTTCCATGTTGCTGAAGAACTTGCCAAATTCTAGCAGCAAACATGGAATCATAGAATGGTTTAGGTAGGAGGGGACCTCCAAAGGTCATCCAGGCCAGCCCCCCTGCAGTCAGCATGAATCAGGTTGCTCAGAGCCCTGGCAAGTCTGCCCTTGAATGTCTCCAGGGATGGAGATACTCTACCTCCCTGGGCAACCTGTTCCAGTGTTTCACCACCCTCTTGGGAAAGAACTTGTTCCAAATACGAAGTAGTTCCCAGTCCCTACTCCACCTGTAGAGTTACTAAGGAAGACTTGAAATTTGGAAATGGAAATAAAGTTTGCAGTGGGTTCAAAGGTGGCAATAATCATTGGTCACTGCCATTTCAGAAACTCATGTGTAGAAGTTCTAAGTAAACTGCCTTTATCTTAAGGCTGCCTGGGCATCATAAAATAAAGCTTACCAGAAGGCTCTTGGTTTTGGACATGAGATAATACCTTGATTTCTTATTTGTATGATATTTTGTGGCCCTGAGAGTTCCCACTTGCACTTCAGAATCATCACTGTGTGGTCACTATCCTATTTATTTTCTCATAGTTCTAGAATATAATATGAAGAAGCCTTTTGCCTGTAACTGTTGATCATTTCACAACTCCATATCTTACTCTTCTTTGGCTGTTAAAATTTGTGGCCATTTGATAGGCAACAAGAGAGATTAGTACCCCAATGGATTCTAGAGAGAGAACTAAATTGAGGAAATTCCAAGTTTCACTTCTGAGCCCAGTGCAGCATAATTATTTGCATTTCTCTAAGTGTAACTGAGGAAAAAAACTTACAGCACGAAGATGTTCTGTGTATTTTTTTTTTTGTGAGTAATGGATCCAATTTTCAGTAATTGTACTTGAGATTTAAATTAAGTATCTCCTTTTTTTTTTTTTTCTTGTGATAAACTTTGCATATGTTTCATTGGAACTACTGACTTGAGTGATACTAGTTTAGTATTCTGGAGTGGAGACTGAGGACTGAAAGTGTCCTACCTTCTCTGGCTGACTCATTCTGCTTTCCTCATTTAAATCTTTGGTATGTTGAAGTTATACTTCCCTTTGCTTTAGCCAGTGGTAATTACTGAGAATTTATTTAAGCTGGATAGCAATATGCCAATGGGTCTTTGTTTAGAAGCTCTGTTATTCAGTACAGGTATAGAATCATAGAATCAGAGAATTGTTAGGGTTGGAAGGGACCTCAGGGATCATCTAGTTCCAACCCCCCTGCCATGGGCAGGGACACTTCACACTAGATC
>VXBD01003484.1:79800-116262 GCA_013399975.1 Indicator maculatus
CCCTCAAGTCCCTTTCCTCAGGGCTGTTCTCAAGCCAGTCCCTGCCCAGCCTATATTGGTGCTTGGGTTTGCCTCAACCCAACTGCAGGACCCTGCACTTGGTCTTGTTGAACCTCCTGAGGTTGGCTTGTGCCCACCTCTCCAGCCTGTCCAGGTCCCTCTGGATGGATCCCTTCCCTCCAGCCTGTCTGCTGCACCACACAGCTTGGTGTCATCAGCAAACTTGCTGAGGGTGCACTCAATGCCTCTGTCCATGGCACCAACAAAGATGCTGAACAAGCCTGGTCCCAGGACTGATCCCTGAGGGACTCCACTTGTCCCTGGCCTCCACTGGGACATGGACCCATGTTAATAAACATATTCCTCATTTTGTGAACCTGAGGACTTGGCATTTTAGTGGAAATGCTGGTTTTAGATGCTTGAATTGCCACTTACTTTGAGCTAAATTACCTCAATGTCTGTGCTGCTGGTATTTACAGAATTGAAGGTGTGGGCTGAAATGACCTTGCCTTCTTCAAAGCAACATAAGGTGGAAGTGGTTGTCAGATAAATGAAACAGGGTCAGGATTTCTGAGACTTAATTTTGAATTTTTAGCTGAGTTTATCTAGGATAAACCATCAGACTTCCACTTGATCCATTCCCTCTGAATTCTCCCACTAGAATACTTCTGCTTCTACTCTACCCAGTAGTTAACTGTTGGCTTGGATCTTGTTGCAGCCATCTAATCTTACAGTAAAAACAAGACTGGAAATTACCACTTGAGGCTATTCATTACACAGCCTAAAGAGCTTCTGCTTCAGAAGTTACTGGGGAAGTGATACAGGATAATTGTTCTAAAATGGACTATCTTAAGTGGTGACAAACCTTACAGTTCTTACCTGTTGTGTTACTCTGTACCTTTTGCTCTACTCAACAGGAAGAAAAGAAACCAAGCCCTAAACTAAGCTTTCCTGCAGTTCTTTCCATCCAAATACAAAAAACAAAACCAAAAAACCCCAAACAAACAACAACAAAACAAAACTGTGACGTGTTTAGTTAATAAGAGTGAATTATATGTGGATTTTTCTTTTTCTTTTTTTAAATGAGGCTTCATTCTGTTTGCCACAGTTGGTCAGCAGCTAGACCCTTGCAGGGAAAAAAAATATTACTGAAGAGACAAGTATCTTAAAACCATTTCAAAAGGGATTGGATTCTAGGGCAGCAACTTTGAATTTTACTCTTTAGATGCTGTAAAGTGGATGTAGAGCTGTGTCTTCAGGGAAACGCGTTTATAGCTCCTTGTGAAAAGACAGACTTTGAGCATTTCATTATAAATAATCAATTGGTTTGTGAGATTTAGTGAATTGCAACAACAAGCATGATCTTTTTGAGTGTGTGAAATGCTATGGATTAGTGTGTGGTGTGACCTTAGAGGTGCAGGCAGAAGTCTTGAGCTCTTAGCTCTTCCTGAGTGTAAATGTTCTTGCCCTTCTAGTTAGGGTGGCCATGGATGTGTCACTTGCACCATGAGTTACATTTAGTTGTTCACAGCTCATAAGCCCTTTTTTTACATAACAGAAAATGCATTTTGTCCAGTGAAGCTTCATTATCTTGAGATCATGAAATTATTCTGTTTTGTGGTTTTGCAAGAGCTACTCTCTTTAGAAGTCACCATGTGAAAGCTCAGGTGTAAGAGAGCACTAGATGGCCAGGGAATACAGTACTTTTAGATTTTAAGAGCACGATTAGATTCTGAGTGGCTTAAAATATTATGAATAAGACTTATTTCAAAGCTTGTTTCATGTGGATATTGTTTTCCTATTGAACCACCAGTAGGCTTGATAAAAAAAATCATTTGCAGTATATGCTTAAATTTCTAAATGTTATACACAGAATCATAGAATGGTTTGGGCAGGAAGGGACCTCCAAAGGTCATCTAGTCCAACCTCCCTGCAGTGAGCAGGGACATCCTCCACACATCAGGTTGTTCAGAGCCTTGTCAAGCCTGGCTTGGAGTATCTCCAGGGATGGGCCCTCCCCTGCCTCCTTGGTCAGTGTTTGTCAGTGTTCCACCACCCTCATGGTGCAGAACTTGTTCCTAACAACCAGTGTGAATCTGCTGCTCTTTCATTTCACACCATTGCTCCTCATCCTATCCCTACAGGCCCTTGTAAATAGTCCATCTCCATCCTTCTTGTAGCCCCCTTCAGGTACTGGCAGGCTGCTATTAGGTCTCCTCAGAGCTTTCTCTTCTCCAGGCTGAACACCCCCAGCTCCCTCAGCCTATCCTTATAGGAGAGGCATTCCAGCCCCCATTCATGTTTATGTGTCACATATTACATATGTTATTGAGGAAAGGTTTCACTTATAATTTCAAACTGCAGAAAAGGGACTTACATTAAACAAAAGGTGAGTTTTGATGATGTCTCTAGCACTTCAATAAGGTCTGTTTAAGCACCTCTCTTTTATGCATCAGAAACATGTTAATTGATACAAGATGTGTGCCTTCAAAATGTTGTACAGTTAAGAATTAATATTATTCCTGCCTCAAATTAGTTCAATTGGTGACCAAATCTGTTTTACAGGTGTAAATTGGAGAGATTGGGAAAAAAAAGAATTAGCTTTCAAAATTAAGCTATTAGTGCTTGCAAATTGACTCATTCAAAATGCTATGTTTTTGTTTCCTGAATTAAGGAATATTGGCAAGGTTGTCCTTCAAAGAGTTGCGATACAGCATTTAATTGTCAGCTGTAGTTTCCATTGTTAGCCTGTGTAACAAGATCATAATTATCTTGCATATAATCATTGGCTGATAGACTTAGCAGCCCCTCTCTGATTCTTTTTTTTTTTTTGCAATTACAATTCATAGCCTTGAGAAACAATGAACTTCATACTTCCAACAAAGCTTAATTGTCAGGAGTAGTTCAAGGTATTCTCCTTTTTCCATTCTACTTTGACAATGTCCTTGCACCTGGGTGGAAGTAGCATCTTCTAGGCTGTGGCAGTGTTCAGTCTCAAATGATCAAATGGTGGTTGAGCTTTCCCTTGGCTGTCCAAATTAATGACCAGCAGTTGGATGTTGTGGAGAGAAGTTCTATGAACACCAGATAAGCCAATTAAGAAGATAGGAGTGGTTTTCAGCTTAAAGAAAGCTCTTTAGGTGACATTTAACAATACATAATAGCAAAACCTTGAGAGCTATAGCAGGAGCTATTTCACCTTAAATTCCAACAAGATCAGCTCTTACATATGCTAGACTAATGGTAGTCTAAATTCACAATGTAATAAAATATTGAACTTGATTTTAGCAGGCAGAGGTGGAGAATTTCATGTGGGTAGTAGGCAATCATAGGAGACCAAGACCTTGGCAAACCTTCTGGTTTATTGTGATGTAAACAAATATACACATAACCAAAGATATATTGTGTTAATATGCCAAAGATTAGTATGTTAAATAATATGCAATCATTAAAAGCTGAAACCACCACAGTTTAAATCTTTGATGGAAGAGCAGCATGCTTTCCTCAGGGCAGGCTGAGGGAGGTGGGCTTGTTTAGCCTGGAGAAGAGAAGGCTCCAGGGAGTGTTAAGCTGGAGATAGTTGATAGGGTTGTGTCAAAAGAAGTATGACCAGCAGGATGAGGGGGGTGTGATTCTGCCCCTCTGCTCTGATGAGACCCCACCTGCAGTACTGTGTCCAGTTCTGGTGCCCCCTGCAGAAGAGGGACATCAAACCGCTGGAGTGGGTCCAAAGGAGGGCCACAGAAATGATCAGTGGTCTGGAGCACCTCCCTTGTGGGAACAGGCTGAGAGAGCTGGTGCTGTTCAGCCTGGAGAAAAGACTGGTCCAGAGGGACCTTACATCAGCCTTCCAGTGCCTGAAGGGGACCTACAAGAAAGCTGGGAGGGGACTTTTTACAAGGGCTTATAGGATGAGAAGGAATGGATTGAAGCTTGAAGAGGATAGATTTAGATTAGATACTAGGAAATTCTTTCCAGTGAGGGTGATGAGACACTGGAACATGTTTCCCAGGGAAGTCATGAATGCCCCCTCCCTGGAGCTGTTGAAGGCCAAGTTGAAGTCTTGAGCAGCCTGGGCTAGTGAAGGGTTTCCCATGGCACGAAGGGGGTTGGAACCAGATGATCTTTAAGGTCCCTTCTAACCTAAACCCTTCTATAAATCTATGAATCTAATCAACTTCTGATAAAGCCCATGCATTCAGCTGTTGTTAAAATATTTTAAATTCAAACTTTATTACAGTTCTCTACCATTAGGGAAGATTGAATTTCAGTTGCCAGCAATTGAAACTGTAATTTTCAGGTATCTGAGTTAGATACATCTTTGGCACTAATTTAAATAAGAAAGTCTGAGTCTCATCCTGCTCACTTCACTTTAACAGCACCCTCCAATCAAAAAATAAATAAAAGGCTCTTCCCAGCATCCCCCAAATAGGATGGCTTCCTAAGCTTACTGTCCTGTGAGTTGTAGACTTTTTCTAGCCTGTTCAGTGGTATATAAGTAGCCACTAGTTAAAAAAAAAAAAAGTAACTAAACCAAAATCAACCCTAAAAAAGCTGTTTCTGGATCCTCATGTTAAAAGCAGCAGCATTTTTGTATGACAGTAATGTGTTTGTGCTTCTGAAAGCTTGCTCATTTCTAAACTGTAGTCTGTGTAGTGATATGGTTAGTTTAGTGTAGTTCTCATTTGTGATCTTTACAGCTTTTTTGTCCTTTAATTTTTATCTTAGTTGTGAGTTTCCTAAGGATTCAGTACTTACTTCAGATATGCTTTGGCAATAAATCACTATCCTGATTTCAGCTGGGCTGCAAGAAGCTAGGAGAGTGCTGTGTTTTGGATTCAGTGTGGGATATACTATGTGAAGAATGCTGATAATACATTGATGTTTTCTGGTTACTGATAAGGAATCAAGGACTTTGCAGCTTCTCCCATCTTGGTAGCATGCAGTTGTCCCAGAAGCTATGAGAGAGCGTAACAGTGACAACGGACCTGAAGTGGACAATGCAATATTCCATATCATACAGTGTCCTGCTCACTATATAGATGAGGGCTAGATGGGAAGCTGAGGTTTTCTCTGTCTTCTGGAATGTGGTGTCAGAATTTACTCCTCCAGAATCACTAACCAGGAATGAGCTGAGGCTTGGTTGGTGAGTGATGAGCAATTGCATTGCACATTGCACACTGGTATAATCTGTTATAATTATTATTACAACTGTTGGTTTAATTTTATTTCAATTATTAAACTGTTCTTATCTTGACCCAAGAGTTGCACTTTTATTTTTTATTTTTTTTTCCTTTCTTCAGTTGCCCTCCCTATCCGTCTGGGAGGAGAGGAAGAGTAAGCAAGCAGCTGCTTGGTGCTCAGTTGTTGGCAGGTGTTAAACCATGACAGTCACTATTTTACTGGGAGGCATTTAGCCTCACTTTGTTTAAAAAAATAATTAAAAAATAAAAATTGTTGTTGGAACAGCAGGGAGCAGAGGAGGACTATGTCACCAAGATCTCTTTTAGGAAAGGATCCCCTTGTGAGGCTTTAAAGTTCTCACCATTGCCACCCTGATAATTGCATTTCAAACTGGATTTAGGGCTGGGCAGCATCTCTGTTTATTTTGTATTTGCATCTGCCTCAGCCACATTTTGGTTGACTCTGTGACTTTGTTCTGCACTGTGCATTCTCTGAAATAGGCTATGGGCTACAATCTTCTTCTGTCCTAAAGCAGATGAAAGCTTTATGGTCTAACAATAAATAGACATAATAAAAATTGCAAAGCCCAGTCTTGTGCATATGATATGTACTTTATTGGAATCACATCAGATCTTGGTTTTGGTACTGGAATAGCTTTTAAACTGTAGTACAAGCTCACTTCCACTGGCACAAGGTTCTACTTTTAACTAAAGATAACTAAATTTTCTGATTTGGTATTAGCTAATTAGACAATTTAGCCAATCTGATTTTGTAGTGAAACAGACATAATTGTGTAACTTAGAGACTTTAGTTTCCAAAAGGTTTACTGAAATGCCTTTCCAGAAGTGTGTGAAATTGCCCCCATATACATGTGTGTTTGTATGTATAAAGTAGGAGCTCCTTGGCAAACTGAATGCCTTTGAATATTTTACCACTTGGACCTACACATTTTTGGCTAACTTTATTCACAAAGTGAAGCACTTTCAGTTAAGTTATGTTTTAGCTAAGAAAAGCTTAGGTACTACAAATAACTCCAGAGTAATTTCCCCCCTGTTTTCTGCTTTCTAGTCATTTGTGGAAGAGCAGTCAGACTAAATAATTTCTAATGTATATGTGGACCTTGTCTTTTATAAACTGTTTTCTTCTGTTTTGGTTTCAGTAGTTGAGAAACAGGAAATACTGCACAACTGTTCTTTGTTACTGAAGTAGAAAGTAAACATGGGCAGAAAACTTAGCATGATTAAAAAATGTTTGAAACACACTCGTGTCTTTTACACTGGGCTGGACTTGGTCAGAATCAAAGAAACAAAAGTGAATGCACTTGAACTGCTCCTACTCCATGGCTGTGAATATTTGCATTGCCCCCATCATAAGGACACAGAGCTGCTGGAGTGAGGCCAGAGGAGAGCCACAAAGATGAGCCAAGGGCTGGAACACTTCTGCTATGTTAGGCTGAAGGAGCTGGGATTGTTCAGCTTGGAGAAGAGAAGATTCTATGGGGGCTTTAGAGCTGCCTTCCAGTACCTGAAAGGATCCTACAGGAAGGCTGCAGAGGGACTTTTCATCAGGGTGTCTAGCAACAGGACAAAGGGGAATGGTTTTAAACTGAGGGAGAGCAGTTTTAGAGGGAATCTTAGGAAGAAGTTCTTCATTACAATGATGCTGGGACTCTGGAACAGGCTGCCCAGGCTTCTTGTGGATGCTTCCTCTCTGGGGGTGTTCAAGGCCAGACTGATGAGGCCTTGAGCAGCTCAGTCTAGCTGTGATGTGTCCATGCCCATGGGAGGGAGGTTGGAGTAGATGATCTCTAAGGTCCCTTCCAGCCTAAGCCATCCTATGCTTCTATTCTTTAGTAAAATTCAGTCCAGCAATTCAACTCTCAATAGGGAGTGCTTTGGATATGAAGTCACTGATGTTAAGGAACTCATCTGAAACCTGACTTCAGGAATACCAATCTATATAGGCTGCCAGTTCTTTTTTGATAGGTTAGTTAGCTGAAGTTGGTGGTTTTGTGCATGCTCATTGAACACTGTTCCAATAAATAGCAGTTGCACACAACCACCTTCTACTTTCTGCCTTTCAAATTCTTCCTTCTGCTCTTCATGACCACTTAAAGGATGAACAATGCATGTTTGTGTCCTCTCTCTTACCTTACTTCTCTCCAGAGGTAACAGATTCCTGGTATGAATTTTAGAACCTAAAAAACCCAATTAAATTAAAAAAAAACATTAAAATGAAATTCTCAGTGTAGATATTGACCCTTTATAGAGCTAGAACTTCTCTAGGTGTGGTGCTATGAAGGTGACTTCCAGTTCATCAATAATTTCCCTTGATTGTACTCTCAAAATCTTGGTTTGTTTTAATAATGCTACATATCGGGGTAGAAACAACTCCAAAGTCTTTCTTAACATGAAAAAACTTAGGAGTGAATTAAGGACTGTGGATTGTATAGCTTTACTACTCCACAGGATTTTCCTTTTCATTTAAGATAAATATTGCCAAGGAGATGAGCAGTCTTCTGTTTTCAACTACCTGATGCCAACTGCAAAAACAGCAATATGTTCACTTCTGCAAATCCATGATTAGCATGGGAAAAATCAAACCAAACCCCCTCTGTTAAATATCTTTAGAATTCATGTGTGCTGTGATATGCTGCATAGTATTATTTTGTGTTGTGAAAGGATATGACAAAGTACAGGCTCCATAACCCATGAGGCATATCCACTCATTCCTGTAACAATGGGAAGTGTGGGAGTATTCCAAAATTGTCAGAGAATATAACAATTCTCCTTGTAGGTGTAGATAGATAGATAGATAGATAGATAGATAGATAGATAGATAGATAGATAGATAGATAGTTAGATAGATAGATAGATAGATAGATAGATAGATAGATACACACACATATATACATATACATATACGTACTTTTAACATGGAAGGATTAGATTCTTTTAACATTTTAATGGAAATTTACTCCCAGTAAAAACAAGAACCTCAGTCTCTTGTAAAATGATGCAATGGATGCAGAACCTTACAACCCTTAGACAAAGTTCTGTGTGTAGAAAAGAAACTTAAGAGGTAAAGGTGAAAATAGCTGTATTATTGCAATATAATATATGAATTGGTTCCTTTTTTCTATGATATTCAACTTGTTCATTGGAGGAACAGATGTAATTTCTCTATAGAAATATTTTTCTTGTTGCCTGCTAGGTTATAATCACCTAGTGTGAGGTGTTCCTGCCAATGGCGGGGGGGGTGGAATTAGATGATCCTTGAGGTCCCTTCCAACCCTAACAATTCTATGATTCTGTAATATATTGGGAATAAACCCATGAGTACCCAAATATTTTAACTCCTATCTAAGAAATGGAGTAGCTGCAGTAGAGTGGTGCTTGCATTTGTTTAAATACCTGTTTGGTTCACTGAAAGATTTGCATTCCTCAGTACTTTCACCTCAAATTTATATCCACTTTAATAGTGAAGAAAAAAAATGTGAGCAAAATGTTGCAGTCTCAGATATTTACTTGTAGTTCCAGACTCTTTTGTCACCAGATTTCTCCAACACAACTGTATTTCATGGGGTCTGAAATACAGTATTTTGGTCCTGTCTTAAAAGTAACTTGATGATGATGATGAGTAACCACTTTCAGTAATTAGTAATAGATTTAGTAATATATTTGACACTGAGCAGTCAGTGCTCCATCACAGACTGTAACCATGCTTCTAAATAAACACATAGATGATGGAGTTGCACTTTGTAATATAGGTGACCCAGCTCAAATTACAGTTAGGTGGTTGGGGCCCCATCCCTGGAGGTGTTTTCAGCCAGGCTGGATGAGGCTCTGGCCAGCCTGATGTAGTGTGAGGTGTCCCTGCCCATGGCAGGGGAGTTGGAATTGGGTGATCCTTGTGGTCCCTTCCAACCCTGACTGATTCTATGATTCTATGATTTGCTGAATTAGGAAGACAGCCCTGCAGTGTTAAAATATAAAGCCAGGTAAGGTATCTAGACATCCATCAAGTCGAATTCATTTTAAATGAAAGGTAAATCTACATTAAAAACATTAGGAATACCTTAAATTCTTTATGAAAGTCTTGATAGGAGTATTTCTAAGTTAAGCTTTACAGAGCAGCTAATGTCAAGGGTGAAGCAAACTATGGACCTCATCACAGTAATTATTATTATTATTTTTTTTTTTTTTACTGAATACAAAGAAGGTACTGGGAGTAATACTGAGCTGTTGCTACTTTTTTTCTTCCAATGAAAATCTTCTCCAAAAAAAAAATTTTTTTTTTTTTGCAATTGATTTACTGAAGTTGTGGAATGAATAAATACCTATATAATATACACACTAACACCTAACCTAAATTATTTTGTATATGCACTCACACCTAAGAAGAAAACATGCATGTTATGTGCAACTTCTGAGAAGGCTTTTTGCCTTTTGCCTTTGCCTTTACTGTCTACTACTACCAGAACTGTCCCAAGAGCCACTGCTGGCATTGAAGAAAACCTCAGCCCACAGAAACTGTGATCTTTTCCTTTCAAGACTGATTTCACTTTTACCTACATGCTTTGCTGAAAAATAAGTAAAGCTACATCATTTTACCCATTTTCCTGACATGGGGATTGCTGTCAGTTTTCTGAATATTTTCCTTTTCTCATGAAAAAAGACCAAAACAACTCAAGCCAACCCAAACCAAACTCAATTTCTTTTGCATTTACAGCAGTAGCATTTCTGAATGGATGTAATGCTTGGAGAGGTGAAATTGAAACTTAAGCATTTGATAAAACTACTGATTTTCATAATTATTAAGCAGATTTGAAGAAACAGAAAATAAAGACATCTACAAAAGCTTCTGACTCACTTTTCCAAAACATCTTTTTTTTTCCTCCCCTGCTTTTTAATTGTTGTATTATTTTCACAGAGATTATTTGGATTTCTTAAGACTCTAAAATACAGCCTGTGTTTTCATTCATAAGTCCAGTTGGAACATAACTAGTGCTGAGGAGAAAATTCTTGATTTAAATGTCCTGTAATTTTTCAATGGTTCCCCTTAAACTCTTAATTATTTATGTAGTAACCATCAGTGTTCAGTGTTTCTCTTCATTAGCCAAGGAAACTAACTTTGGAAGAAAATTCTCAGTAATTTGTTTTCTGGCAAAATTGTATTAGAATTATTTTTAACAACTACTTTATTTTATTTTAATATTTCTTTTTGTGTGTGTGCCTAAATATTACAAGAATCAGCTGTAATCAAGAGTCCTACAACCAAATCTAAGGTTCCAAAGTGCCTAGTTAAAGCCCTGTAAGTATTCTTTAGGATAAGTGTAGTGTTTGTTACCTAAGGTTGAAGTTTGCAGATACACATCTGAGAACTGCTGTGGTTTCTCTTTCCCATATTCGTCAAGGATATTTTGCAGAGCTTCTAAAGGGGATCACCTTCCACTCTGGAACCTAATTTTAGCTTTAATCTCTACTCATGGCAACTCTACTTCAACTTTCCAATTTCTCTTTTTTTTCCTTTAATGCATTAATCCTCTACATCACTTTTGTAGTGGATGAGCAGTTAGGAAGACGAAAACATCAGAGGCCTGTGGTGGACTTCATCTAGCTCAAGAATGCACTAGAAGATAAAAACTCTTCCACTGAGCAAGAATATTGTTGGTATACTGGTTAAAAACAAAGGTGGCATGTTTTGTTTTGTTTTGTTTTTTTTTTTTTTCCCCAAACAAGTGAATGCAACATCAGAGTTTTTCTGGTATTCACTAGTTGCAGAGCATATCAGTCAGCACACTCCTAAAAACTTTAGAGCTTTCACACTTGAGAGAACCAACTCCGATAGAGAAGCAACAGCATATGAGGTCTTCTAGTCATGACACAGGCCAAAAGCAGCAACAAAAAAAAGCAGATACTTCAGTGTCAGAAACCTGCAGAGCAGTGACATGGCCTTCCATTCAATTTTTTACCAGATATCACAGACTGGAAATGTGAGCTTTGGCTGATAACTGCTGGGGAGGAGAGTGCGGCAGGCAGCTGTAATTCCCATCCTGAGAAGGTACTGATGCTTAAAGTCTCTGTAGTCCAAATTGGTACTAACCTGTTGAATTTGGACCTTAGATCTATTTTTTTTTTTCAAAGTTCATTTTCTGCCAACCATTCCTAGATGTTTTGTGGATACATTTAAAATTTTATATATATATAAAAAAAATATATATAATTTTTTTAGATACGAGTATAAGGAGAAGGTACTTTGGAGTTGCTTGCAGATTGCATCCTGAAATATTGTTTTATAATAAGCAGACAACAATGTGTGGAATGCAGTTGCAGTGTATTCCTAGGGTTTAACTTATGCAAGAGGTTTCTGAAGTCGATGATACCCAAGTTAGACCAAAATTTTATTCCATGAACTTGCAAGTTTGGTTGCTCCAAATGGAAGATAACTCTCCTTAGTGATTTTTCTGCCTTAGTAAATTCACTCAATTTTGAGTCTTACTTCTTCAAAAAAATAAAAAAGAGAACAAAGGAGAAAAAAAGATAAAAAAGAGACTTTCTAGTTTGAGCTTCTTACTGAAAGGTTTTCCAGTGCAGGGCAAGCTGCAGGCAGTTGTTTCAGTGCATTCATTTACCATATCTTGCTAAACATTAGGTTTGTCTGCAGTACTGTAATGATTATAACTATGGATCCTACAGGGAAGAGTCATAGCAAAAAGTGAATTTGTTTGTGGAATAACAATTTTTTTTTTTTTTAATGATATGGTCTTAAGGAATCAAAGCCTAGAGAGTAACTGAACACTAACATGACTCCATCTACTGTAAAACCCATTCCGTTTTATATATTTTCAGGGAGTGTGGAGTGGCACAGGAAGGAAATGGCATATCGCTGGAAAGTTGCTCTAATGCAGCACAGGATTCTTGTGAGAAATTCCTTCTAATATTACATCATCCTATCCTGTTTTTTTATTTTTCCCACAGTTTGCAGTCTGATATCTTCATATTTTTTTTCGTTTTTGTTTTTGATGCCACTTTTGTTCATGTCAGTAACCACATTAAGATAAACTTAGCACATTAAATAGGCTTTCATCAGTGTTAGCAGTGCACATCTGAGAGCATGACAATTGAGTGCTGTGCATTTTGTCATACTGTGTTATGTGAGGGCTTATGGGTTCCATAAAAAATAAATAAATAATTTTTTTCCCCTTTTTAATAAGGTTTTTTGCTATTTCTTAACATTACATTTCAACAAACAAACAGGGGGAATGGGAAAAAATAGAAATGGATAGATTCAGATTGGATGTTAGGCAGAAGTTCTTCACCATGAGGGTGGTGAGACACTGGAACAGGTTGCCCAGGGAGGTGGTGGAAGCCTCATCCCTGGAGGTTTTTGCAGCCAGGTTGGATGAGGCTCTGGGCAACCTGATGTAGTGTGAGGTGTCCCTGCACATTGCAGGGAGGTTGGAACTGGCTGATCCTTGAGGTCCCTTCCAACCCTAACAATTCTCTGATTCTATGATAAAGTCTCAGCTGCTTTCACTCCAATGAGTGTTTCTAGCCACAATGTATGTAGCACTTCAGCAGAGAAAAACAGTGACCTTGCAATATACAATTTAAAAAAAATGGAGAAAAAGGCAATTCAAAACTTACTGTAATTATACAGCAAGATTTTCTTTTTTTTTCCTTCTATTTTCTTTTGCCTGAGCTTATTAACTCCAAGTTGTGATTGCCTATCAGACTTAATTTGTAGCTTGAAGGAGAGTACTTTTCTTTTTCCTGTTCTGTAATGTGAAAGGGAGAACCTGGAAGATACTTTGTTTTTATGGACACTGACTAAAAGTCATCAAAGACACTAACCAAGCACATATTTCTAGGTATGACAACAAACTCATTCTGTGAAACTCCTCAAAAGATGAAAAATTAAGATTAGGTTTTGATTATAGATTTGGAAGAAGCATGCATAACATGAAGATGTCACTGCATTTTTCCCCCTCCTATCTGCAATCCCCAGTAATAAAGTGTTTTTTTCTCTAAGTTATTTTTGTGTCTGACAAACATAAGCCTATATTTATTTTTTTTCCTGCATTTTTAATGCATTTTGTACAAAGCAATCCCATAAATGGTGTGTACCAATACTGAGTTAGTCCTATCTTCCTTTTCTCTGAACCTCATCCATTCCAGCATTCGTTCTGTTAGGTAGTGATTTCCTCCTCTTGTTAAAACTGTATCACTCTTCTGTTTATTACTCCCTCTCCCTGTTCTTCCTCAATCACACATCTATGCAAATTTTTCCATGCTCATTTCAGTTAACTGAGTATGAACCTGTGGTCATGATCAACTACAAGAACCTGTTACCCATTTGTGACTATGTCTACAAATATCTTGTATTGCTTGGTAGCTTGCCTGCCATCATCTCATTTCAGTCTGTGTGCCAGATTTACTTCCTAATATTCTTTGTTGACTTGATATCAGTGATCTTACATGCAGATTTGGTCAGATTGGTGGCTTTTTGTTTCTTGCAATGATTCCTCCTCTCCCTGATTCCTAGGACATCCTGTCTTGACTGTGCTCATCTTCTTACAGGTGCTCTACCTGGAACTTGCATCAATAACTTTAAACCTGATCTCAGTTCTGTTCACAGACACTTCCTTCTTACCCATTTGTGGCTACTGCAGATAACTTATACTTTGTTTTCAAATAAAGTCATTTGTGTGTCCAATTGCATAGCCAATCTATGAAATTCCAGATTGCATGTGTCTGAACTTTGCTGTTTGTTTGTAAAAGCCTTCAAATGCTTTTTCTTCTTTACAGGTTGCCAGAGCCTTATCTGGGCCTTTAACTTGTGTTTCTTCAATAAGCTGCCTGCAAAGTCATTTGGCTAAGGTCTTTCTCTGATCACACCACCTTGGTTTCATTGCTTTCTAATTCTACATCATGCCAGTTGCACAATGTTCCTGCTCATCAGAGTTTTCAGTACTTGAACTCCTTTTCCTAGAAAGAATTTGACCATGCTGAACTCACAGCCTTTATTAATAACTACAGTTGTCCCAAACTGTGTGATCCCTTGCATGAAGAAAGCTTTTATGTTCTTTTCCAAACCTATTCTGCCTTGATTGTGAAGTTATAAATGCCAAGGGTTATAGCTGGAAAGATGCTGTGCCCTAATTTTAAAGACTGAACTACAGAAAATAAAATCAAAATGAGATTAACATATCAGAAGGGTTTAACCAAGTGTATGTGTTCACTTTTGCTCAAAACACTGCTACTTTTCTCCTGCTGCTTTAAACATCCTGTTCCATCTTTTCTGCTAGAGTATAGGCCAACCTGTTTCCCTTAGTAACTGGTGCTATGAAATTCAGTTGTGAGAAAATGAGAGGGAAGAGGAGAGAATCTTGCTTTCAGTATCGAGGTTGGGGCAATCCCAAGCATCAATATAGGCTGAGCAGGGACTGGCTTGATAGCAGTCTTGAAGAAAAGGACTTGGGGGTGCTGGTGGATGAGAAACTCAACATGAGCCAGCAGTGTGCACTTGCAGCCCAGAAAGCAAATCATATCCTGGGCTGCATCAGGAGAAGTGTGGCCAGCAGGTTGAGGGAGGTGATTCTCCCCCTCTGCTCCACTCTGCTGAGACCCCACCTGGAGTACTGCATGCAGTTCTGGAGCCCCTACTACAAGAAGGATCTGGACATGCTGGAAGGTGTCCAGAGAAGGGCCATGAGGCTCTGCTATGGAGACAAACTGAGAGAGCTGGGGTTGTTCAGAATGTCAGGAATAGGGGGAATGGAGAAAAACTAGAAATGGGTAGTTTCAGATTGGATGTTAAGAAGAAATTCTTCCCCATGAGGGTGGTGAGACACTGGAACAGGTTGCCCAGGGAGGTGGAAGCCTCATCCCTGGAGGTTTTTAAGGCCAGGCTGGTTGTGGCTCTGACCAACCTGATGTAGTGTGAGGTGTCCCTGCCCATGGCAGGGTGGGCTGGAACTGGCTGATCTTTGAGGCCCCTTCCAACCCTGACAATTCTGTGATATGAGTACGAGCAGCTAATTGCAAAATTAACATTAAGCTAAAATAAACTTCTTAAACTCATCAGTAAAATTAAAGGATGAAATTATTTATACCAAGTGTACCTTTTTTCTTTTCTTTTTGATCATTTGATGAATTTCTGTCCCATTTCTCTTTTTGTGTAGAAAATTGAATAACGAGGAGTACTTTGTGCATGCACTTTAAATAACATGTTGTGACAGAAAGCTTAAGTGTCCAGAGAGCAGATGCTATTTTGTCTTTCTTTATTGAGGTATTACTGATCACATCCAAGAAGTGTGGTACTCTTCCAAAAGTTGTGATTTGTGGAATTATGTTGAATTTTGTGCTTTTAGTGACTGTCATGTAATTTAATTGGGAAAATGACCGTTCAGCACAAAATCAGATCCTCTTCCCGCGTTCAAGCATTTTAGTTTTATGTGCTTGTCAGTGTTAAGAATGAAGGTTTGTTTTTTTTTTTACCCTATGTTACAGGTTTAGTGCAGAAATAACTCCATCTGAATATTTGTTTTATACAAATAGTTTTTGTTTGGTATTTTCCTCCCTTACCATTCAGCTTGCAAGGCTGTGGGATTTAGAGCACGTTTCTAGAAACATACAAACTTTTTCCTAATGATGAAGTCTTTCAATACACAATAACCTCCTTTTTTTTTTTTTCTTCTGCTGTGTGGCTTATAATAGTTGTTTTATGCTGATTTAATACCTTCCTTGAGAATGCTTTCAAGGACATCTTTGATTAGATTGATCAGACTTAATGAATATGTAGATGTATTGGGCTAAATTGAAGGTTGCATTTAAAAATAAACTGTGCTGTGTGTATCATATTGTAGTAGGTTGTAGGGAAAGAATTGGGGGCATCTGTTCTGAATGTGAGATGAAATAACTTGTGTTTAAGGCTGGGCTGGATGAGGCTCTGGCCAGCTTGATCTAGTGTGAGGTGTCCCTGCCCATGGCAGGGGGGTTGGAACTGGATGATCCTTGTGGTCCCTTACAACCCTGACTGATTCTATGATTCGATGATTCTGTGATTCTATGATTCTATGATTCTATGATTCTATTCTAATTTTAGCTTAACTCTATTGAAAAAAAAAAAAGTCTTGGAAAAAGAAATTCAGAATTCAATTCAGAAATTAAATAGTTCCTTCTGAAACTTGAAATTAACCTGTGTCTTACTCACAGAAAGATCCTTCTTGCCTTTCTTCTGGTTTTCTTTCACACCCAGTTACAAAGTTGAAAGCTCTGTATGGTTACAAGGTGGATTTTGAGATGGAATAGGCGTTGGGGGAGAAATGTTTTTGCTCTGAGTCAAATAAGATGTGTCTGCTCTTTCAACTTGCTGCCAGTTGTTGTTGAGGTTGCGGAAAATAAACACAAATGTCTTTGAAGGAACGTTGTGCTTCTTGCAGTGCTTCAGTACAGTACCTAAGTTACTAAAGTAGCCTGAGAATGTATTTTTCTAGCTGTCTGATACGTTGCAGTATAAGATGCTAATAATATGTGTTCAAATGACAGTCATTGCAGTTGAACTGAAAGAGCTCTTCTTCCTTTCTAATGCCTTTGTTCATCCCACTTCAAAATATTTGAAGTACTATGGGAAGACTAAGATGACAGATGGCATTGTGAAGTGCCTTTATTGGATTTCCACAGAGGCTTTGGTTTTTTGGAAGTTTTGCTTTCTACCTGTCACTCCTGAAAACTACTATGACTTTAGACACAATCATATAATAATAATGATAATAATGATAATGATGATAATAATAATGATAATGCTAACAATAATAATAATAACAATAATAATAATAACAACAACAATAATAAAATAATCTCCCTAGGCCAAATGAAGTCTTATTATGGATTGATTAATGAATTCTGAAGGGTACTTTGAAAACCAATTCTGAGCCAAGCGATATTTCTGCAGCTTGCAGTGAGGTTTAATTTGTTGATCTTTCTTGAGCAAGTGTATTGAGGAGGAGCAGGCTACAACAGTTTCTCAGCTGTGTTATTGCATCAGGACTGACAGAAATAAAAGTAAGAAAAAGTCTGTTTATTAAATTGCTTAATCCATAGCACAAAAATGTATTTGCACTGTGGAGATTAAAGTTTTAACTCCAGTCTCACTCTGAGTATAGTTTGAGCAGACATTAAAACTTGGAATGGAAAATGAAGATGCCAGATGACCAGGAGCAATCCCAGAACTGTGAAATGCTTCCATGTCTAAAAATTGTCAAGATTTTGTACTGATAAACCCTTCTGGTGGTTTCTTATTATTTCATTAAATTATAATGCTATTGAATTACGTTTAGCAAAGATGTTTTAATCATGACTGTTACTTGTGAAGCTTCTTTTTCACATCACTGCAAAGCTGATAATGTAAACAGATTGAGCAATAGTTCACCAAAGTATTAGAGAACTAAGACTTTTGCAGTAAGCCTTCACAAAATAACAGAAATGTTAATATGTTGGTTTAGTTCTGTTTCATCGTCCCCTTCAAAACCAAATAACAAAACATTCAAATAGTTTAAAAAAACCCCCAGAATTCTTCATTTTATGAACTCTTAGCCTAAGGAAAATGCTTATTCTGTGGGAATTGTAACAGCAGTGAATATGTTTGCCTAGATTATGAAGTTTACAGGTTCTTTATTGTAGCAGGAGGGTAGAGACTGAATCAATATGACCCAAATAAACTTAAATATGTGTGTGTGAGAAGGGGAAAAGGAATTGGCAAATAAGTATGTTGGCTGGAGCAAAATGCTTTTGGAGGAGTTGGCAATATCATGTTTAGCTGTTTTCAGCATAGAATTTCCCCCTGAAAGAAACAGGTGATAGATGTACAACAATTGCTAAGGTAAACCATGCTGATGGTGCGACACTGGGTGGCTGTGTTCTTGTAAAGGTGATGCAATCTGATTGCAAAAGACTCATAACTTCTTAGGTTTGGAAAAGGTAGAATCACCCAGGCCTTACCTTTCTGCAAAGCATAGCAAACTATCTCCAGGATGTGTTCTACCTGAGGAATCCCCCGAGAAATTGCTATCTTTTGCTATTTCCATGAAAACTTTTAACCACCTTTCTTTATTTTAAATTGGGATTGTTGTTTTAGAGTATTCTGTTAAAGGTTTTCATTCTTTTGGGTTTTTTTCTCCTACTTTGCTAAATTAGTAGCTGCATGTGTAACAGAATATTTAAAATGTTGATAGCAGCAGTGCTTTTACACAATTTTGTGCAAATTTTCTGTAAGGATTCTTTCAGTGTAATTGATGTTAACACCATTGCAAAATTAATTGCATTAATGTGTGAAGTGCTGTTGTTCATGGGCTGCTGTGAGCATACATTTACTCTAAGTGTTTTCCAGGACACTACTTTTATATTCACCTGTTTAACTTGGTAGTCCTCAAACTACAGTTTTAATACATTTAATACATTTAGCAGCTTCTATCTACATTTGATTTTAAGTTAACCTCAAAGAGTTACAGAATATGATGTTTCCTGTACTTGTATTTTGTGTGAGTGTAGTTAGGTCAGTCTGCATGTTAAATACTAACTCCTAATATTTTTTTTTCAGTGATTGGGGAGTATTAGGAGGGGTGTGGTCACTAGGTCAAGAGAGGTTCTCCTCCCCCTCTACTCTGCCCTGGTGAGGCCACATCTGGAATATTGTGTTCACAGGGAACTGCTTGAAAGCATCCAGCGCAGAGCCACAAAAATGATAAAGGGAGTGGAACATCTTCCTTATGAGGAGAAACTGAGGGAGCTGAGGGCTCCTTAGCTTGGATAGGAGGAGACTGAAGGGTGACCTCATTAATGTTTATAAAGATGTAAAAGTTGAGTGCCAAGAGGATGGAGTCAGGCTCTTCTTGGTGATGCCCAATAGACAGGACAAGAGACAATGGGTGGAAGTTGAAGCTTAGGAAGTTCCGTCGACACACAAGGAAAAATGTTTTCAGTGGTGATGGAACACTGGGACAGGCTGCACAGAGGGGCTGTGGAGTCTCCCTGTCTGGACATATTCAAGACCCACCTGCATGCATTCCAGTATGATTTGCTCTAGGTGATCCTGCTCTGGCAGGATTGGACTGGATGATCTTTTGAGGTCCCTTCCAGCCCCTAACATTCTGTGATTCTGTGATTTGTTGACAATTATAGTATTTTTTAAATTATTATTTTCTTGATATATTAAACTCTTTAATATTTTAAAATACCTAATTAAACTTCCTTCTAGTGCAGAGTAGTTCTGTGGCAATCAAATATTCCTGCTAGACAACTCAAAAGAAAGAACTTGTCTGTCCTGTGGAAACAGAGTGGGGCTTGCATTCTCTGTGTGTATTTCACATTCTCTCTCTTCTGTTGCAGAGATGTATCTGGATGCCTGAATTCTATCTTCTTGTGTAATGACTTAGAAGACATAATGTCTGTCCTGATCAGTTTTGCAATGACCTTGGACAGATTAATGAAGTCTGATGTTGTGAATCATTATCCCTTAAATCACGCTTCGTGTGCTGAGTTATGGTTTTTACACGAAATCTGACAATGCATAAAAATGCAAATGATGGTTCAATAATAGTTTACTGAGGTTATATAATGACAGCTGCTTTCCTAAGCCATGCATGTGGAAAACCCTTCAAGTTCAGGAATCACAGAATTATCAGGGTTGGAAGGGACCTCAAGGATCAATCAGTTCCAACCCCCCTGCCATGGACAGGGACACCTCACACTACATCAGGTTACCCAAAGCCACATCCAACCTGGCTGCAAAAACCTCCAGGGATGAGGCTTCTACCACCTCCCTGGGCATCCTGTTCCCAGTGTCTCACCACCCTCATGGTGAAGAACTTCTGCCTAACATCCAATCTGAATCTACCCATTTCTATTTTTTTTTCCCATTCCCCCTTCCTGTTTGTTGAAATGTAATGTTAAGAAATAGCAAAAAACCTTATTAAAAGGGGAAAATTTTTATTTTTTTTTTATGGAACCCATAAGCCCTCACATAACACAGTATGACAAAAGGCACAGCACTCAATTGTTATGCTCTCAGATGTGCACTGCTAACACTGATGAAAGCCTATTTAATGTGCTAAGTTTATCTTAATGTGGTTACTTCTTCCTAACATCCAATCTGCATCTACCCACTTCTAGTTTTGTTCCGTTCCCCCCAGTCCTATCACGACCTGACATATTAACAAGTCCCTCCCCAGCTTTCTTGTAGGCCCCCTTAAGATACTGGAAGGGCACAAGAAAGTCTCCTCAGAACCTTCTCCTCTCCAGATTGAATAGCCCCAATTCTCTCAGCCTGTCTCCATGGGAGAGGAGCTCCAGCCTCTGATCATTTTCATGGCCCTTTGGTCCTGTTCCAGCACGTCCACAGCTTTCTTGTAAGAGGGGCTCCAGAACAGGAGGAGGATAATACCATGTGTTGACCTTCCATGTCTGTGTTGCATATGTGTCAATAAAGTGGAATACATATGCAGATTGTGTTCTGTGGAAATCTGTGATTAAAGCCTCCTACACTGCTGTGAGTTTGTGCAGATTTGAATCTTCAGAAATACACCCAGTGCAAGCCCACTTGTGACAAAGGGAAATGTGTACAAAGGGGCTAAAATTCTAGATTTTTTTTTTTTTTGTGGTAATGAGCTCATACAAAAGAACCACCATGTCCTTTTATTGATTTGTGGACCTTACTCCATGCAATGTCTAGTTCTTGTATTAAAAGAGAGGATGAATTGTTCCCTTTCCTGTGCCTCCTTCATGGTTTTGCAGACATTTGGCATTCAGCTCAAATACCTCCCAGATTTTTCAGGTGTGTACACTTAACATTAATTCTTTTACTAGAAGCCAGACTATATCTTTAACTGTCCTCTTGATCTCTTCTGAATCCTCTCCAGTTCTAATGCACCCTTCAGAGACAAAGAGACCAGAGCTGAATCCAGTTTAATCATACAAACCAACCATACATTTTATCCTCTGCTGTGTCATGTTCTTTCTGGTTTATTTTCCTTTCTTAGAAATTCCTAGCATTTGGTTTTTCTCTTTGACTATTAACACTGAGCCAACATCTTCAGGGATATCATAATCCTAAATTTCACTCTTGAGTGAGTGAAATAATGTTCAGTTCAAAGTCCATTGTTTCTGTGTGTGAAGTGGGGAGTGGTTTTCTCCTTTGGATGTCACATTTGTGTCCCTAGAATGTCATTTGCCATTCCTTTGCACAATCACTTAGCCCTGCAGTGCATCTGGGGTTCTTCCCTGTGACACATCCTTATTGCCTGACAATCATAATCCAAATAACAGAATCCTCAGGACTGATTTCTGCTCCCATTTTCTAGATCCCTCACTGCATATCTCTGTGTAGAACTGTGTGATCTCTCTCCCTTAGTGAGAATGGATAGTTTATAGTCCTTCTCTTTTTGCTTTTAATTAATTATTTTTTCTATGTAAAGATGTTTCTTATGCTTGCAGCAGTTTTGTTTCCTAGTAACCTTTTGTCAAGGACCTTATTAAAAACTGTTTGGAAAGGGGGAAGCAAAGGCTCTCTGTGGTCTTATAATTAGAAAATAACCTTTCATAATCCCCTTCATATAACTTGTTCAGAGTATTTTATTTAATCTACAATTTCACCATTGATTCTTCACATCTTAATTTAGTATCTTATGAGAAATTAATTTGGAATATGTATTCAGAGCTGTATGCTGTGTTCATGGTATGATTTTACATTGTGGTACGACTTCATTGTCTTCTAATCTGTGGCCAGTGCATTACTGCTACAGGGTATGAAACCCTGTGATCAGGAACAGTTCATATTACAGTGTGTCTTACATGGTTCTTTTACCTTTTTACCCCTGTGGTGCAGATGCTGCTCAAATTTACCAGCAAGCTTTCAGTCTTTCCCAGAGCCATTTGTACCAGTATTGCATTTCTTTTCACAATCTCATCTTTCCTGGAAATTCTGCTGCTTGTAAGTTCTGCAAAAAAATAAAACCAACCTACCTAAGAGGCAATATAGTACTCAGTAATATAAAATTAAACTTGGATTTAAAAGGTTAACTTGGGTTTACAAGGTTGACTTTTCTATCTCAATACCGAAGAAAAGTACAGAAATGCTTTTGGGTTATATGTTACTGTAGATTTTGGAAGCTAGGCATCTAGATTCTTTTAGAAGTGTTTTTCTGTCTTCTTGTAGTATTATCTGTAAAAGATGAAACTGCCAAAATAAAACTCAGTATTCAAGCAGCAGCATATATTTTAGAATAATCTTCTTTTCCTAACACACACTTGCCATGCCAACACTCCTTTAAACTGTATTTCCCCAGGGGAGGAAATAGAATAGAATCATAGAATCAGTCAGGGTTGGAAGGGACCACAAGGATCANCTTCTCCAGACTGAACAGCCCCAACTCTCTCAGTCTGTCCTCACAGCAGAGCAGCTCCAGCCCTCTGCTCATCCTGGTGGCCCTTCTCTGGACACCTTCCAGCATGTCCATATCCCTCTTGTAATAGGGGCTCCAGAACTGGATGTGGTTCTCAACAACACAATAACTCAAGCAGCTTTGTTTCCAGAGAAGTTAAAATGTGTGCATAACCTGCAGTTGTTTTTAAAAATAGTTCAGATTTCATGTATTACTTTGCACTTGTTTACACTGAGTTTTGTCTTTGTCATCCCATTAAACCTCTCTGTTGATACATATGCTCTTCTTTACAGTGCTCATCTAAAAAAGATTGAGAGGTGTCAAAACATTGAAACTTTTATTCCTGGATAATTTTCAACGCTATATTTGCACAGCTAAAAAAAGGAAGATTGATAGCCTGGGTTCCTAAGATTAATCAGTGTCACTGTCACAGATCACATTTCTATCCAGTTACTATGAGAAGAAAAAAAAAAAACCAAAACAAACTTTGCACTGTAAATGAGGGAGAGAATGTATCAAAATATGGCAAGAACGACTGCTGCAGTACATGAATTTTCCATTAGGACATGTGGGGATGATGACAAAACAAAAACCAAATCCATACCAGGACAAAATTAAGAACAGAGTGAAGAAAACTATGGAATAGAGTCATGGAGTTATTCAGTTGGACAGGGATACCAGAATATCTCTATCCCAAATCTCTTCCTCAAGCAGGGTCAACGGAGCAGGCATAGAGTCAAAGCATCGTTTGGGTAGGAAAAGACCTTTTAAGATTATCAACTCCAGGCTTTAACTCTACCAAATCTGATACTCCTTAGCACCTTTTAAACACCTCCAGGGAAGCTGTAGCTAGGCAGTGGTTTTATTAGTGTAAGCATAGAAGTAATAGACCTAAAAACCTACATTTATTTTAGTATTAGCAGCACTCCTTAATGCCAGAATTGCTGCTGTTGCTGATGCTTCTAATCCTCTATCCAGGTATGAGTTTGTGGGTTCCTTTGGATCTTCTTCTTCCTGTGTAAACAGTTTGTTTTTTTTCTTACCTGCAAATGTTTGACTTTTAAATGTTGTTAGCACCAATCAGAGGAAGCAGACCCTCTCTTCTTCTGTTTTTACAGCACATTGGGTGGCAGTTTCTCTTCTACATAAAGGTTCTGATTCTAAAAATGAGTAGTAACTAACCAGAATTAGTGCCTAGAACTGATGTTACAAGAGGTGTTACCATAGTGGTAGAAAGCAATGCAGTAATGCAGAGAGATGTGCTGGGGCATTTCATGTGGAGATAGCCCAGTAATCATAGTTGTATGAGACAGGGAAATTATCATTGCTTTCTGAGAGGGGATGAGATACTTGTGTCTTTCCTAGAGGAAGAAATTTTTGTCTTCCCTTTTATTTTGATGCCTAACAGAGCTACACAATTTTTGTGATAATTTTAAGTTCTGTCCTTTCTTAACAAATTCATTGCATCCTCTAGTGTCTGTCCAGATACAGCAGCTGATCCCTAGTTTGTTCACATCAACAGAGAATGCCTATCCAAAGGGTCTGTTCAACTTTTGGAAGTAAATAGAAACAAATACCATTGGCATTCCAGAAATATTGCAATTGTGTGAAGAAAAAGAAAGGTAATCAGTAGGAAAATAATGGTGATTGTGTAAAAGCCTTCACATTCCTTATTAAACACAATTTTTTTTCTGAAAGCAGGGCTTTCAGAAGTCTGAAGTTTCACACAGATGACATTCTGGAAGTGGGAAAGGACGTCTGTAATCCCAAGAATTTAGATACAATGGCAGTGAGAGGGGAGGGGAGATTTTGTGGCTAAGTTATAACAATATTGCATGCTCACTGAAAGACCTAAAGAAAACAAATGTGCTTAGTGCATTTGGTGTTCTGAAATTTGAGGAATGACTTTTTGGTTCTGGAGGTCCCTAGTGAAAGAATCAAAATAGTCAAGGCCACAGAACTGCAAACTGATTGCTGTTTGTGTTATTTCATAAAGGCACACCTCCCCTATGTGAACCTCCAAAGAAAAGGGTGTGAACAAAAATGACACGCAGAGAAAAACAGATCTCAATATCATAGTGAAGTGCTGAGATAATCCCCTTTACAGTCACAAAAGATGAAGGAGCAGGGATGGGGAGCAAAAGTTGGCAGCTTTAGCTGTGTGTGCCTGCAAAGCTGAGCATGCCTGAGCGCATCCTCAGGTCACCCAAGCGTGTGTGGCTCTGCTGCTGAACTGGCAGTTTGTCCTGCCACAGAGCATTCTGTTCCATTGTCACCTGCCCCTGAACAGTCCAGGGCATGGCTCAGCCATCAGGACATCACAAGTATTTTAGCCACTAGCCAGTCTGAATATGGTATTTTGTTTTGGTAAATGAGAACAGTTAAGTAGAATCCAGGAAAGGGTGATCCTTGCCAGCTGATCTTGCTGACCAGGAATAGTTCCCTAGTTGATGCTGTGACCTTCATGTTTACAAACTGTAATAGAGTTTGGTTTGTATAGCAGTTCCTCTGAGGAATATTGAGTGTTCATAGAATCATGGAACTGTTAGGGTTGGAAGGGACCTCAAGGATCATTCAGTTCCAACTCTCCTGCCATGGGCAGGGACACCTCACACTACATCAGGTTGCTCACAGCCACATCCAGCCTGGCTGCAAAATCCTCCAGGGATGAGGCTTCCACCACCTCCCTGGGCAACCTGTGCCAGTGTCTCACCACCCTCAAGGTGAAGAACTTCCTAACATACAATCTGAATCTACCCTTTTCTACTTTTTTTTTCCATTTCCCCTAGTCCTGTCACTCCCTGGTAGCCTAAAAAATCTCTCCTCAGCTTTCTTGTAGCCCCCTTCAGATACTGGAAAGCCACAATAAGGTCTCCTCAGAGCCTTCTCTTCTCCAGACTGAATACCGTCAACTCTCTCAATCTGTCTCCATAGAAGAGGAGCTCCAGCCCTATGCTCATCCTCATGACACTTCTCTGGACACATTCCAGCATGTCCAAATCCTACTTGTAACAGGGGCTCCAGAACTGGTTGCAGTACTCCAGGTGGGGTCTCACTAGAGTGGAGTAGTCCTTGTTGTGTGGTTTGGCTTATGGGTAGCACATACGCTGGGCAAGGATTTTTCTCTTTAAGTCATGTAGCTGTTTCTGTGGCCAATAAAATCTTTGTGAGCACCTTCATGCTGACTCTATTAGACCCACATTATTGGTTGTTGGGGTTGGTTTTTCTGGAGGTCTCACTCTTGGGATTTTTTTTGAGGAGCATATCAAGTGTGATGCTGGACAAGTCCATGATAGATTTTAGGGGCTTCTGTTCCAGGTCTCATAAATGTTTGCATGGTTTGGTTCCTACTGTTGTAGGCATCAATGAAAGGTGTTACAGAAAGTGAGGTTAGCCAGCTGGACCTAGGGGACATGGAGAGTCTTACCTTTAATATGGCATCTTCATCATCTTAGGCCATATTCATGACATAGCACTTTCTTAGGCATTGTATTGTGGTGTTTGACACTTCAAGTTTTCACCTCATTTTCTGCAAGCAACATCACTGGCTATTATGAGCAATTAATCTGAGTAAACTGGAAAAAAAATGACTGGATATTTCTATGGTTCTGCTCTGGCTGGGGGGTTGGAGTGGATGATGTTGGAGGTCTCTTCCAACCTGGTTGATTCTATGATTGTATGACTAGCTGATCTCCAGAGGTCCCTTCCAACCCCTAACATCCTGTGGTGCTGTGATATGAGGAGGTAACACTGGGTGTACTTCCCTGTGTTACCTGTTAATTGTCTCTACTGTGAACACACTGAGGATGTCTGAAATATATAGCATCCAAAATAATTCTGTCTATATGCATAGGATGTAGATAAAATTGTGTTTCCTTGTGCATGGAAGGAATCAAACTGCTAGAAAAAACTTAGTTGTGTGCAATTCCAGTCCTCTGTGCCCTCCCCTTCTCTGCTAGCACAGCAAAAAAACCCAAACAAAAAGTCTATTCCTGTCTCTTCTCAAAGTAAGTCTAATGCATCCTTCAGTCAAAGGTGCAACTGTAAAGTAAAATGCAATTAACTTCCAGGCTATTAAGTCCTTTGAATACAAGGCAGTGCAGTCTTGTCTCTGCTGATGTTTATTGTCATTTTTTTTCCTGTTTTATTAAACAAAGGGATGTTTTGAGTGTTCTTTGTTACACCCAGTAGGTCAAAAGAGGTGGTAGTATTAAAGCCTGGGGTATGAAGAAGTTCTGATCCTGAATGGTTCTACCTGTTTGTTTTAATGTAGTCCAGGCAGTAGTGTTTACCAGAGCCCATCACAAGCTGAAGGAAAACGTCTGTCAATAGAAGTTGCACCATCATAGATGTTTATATACAGTGGGATTATTCTAGGCTTGTTTACTGTCTCGTGCTTATTTTGGCCAGAACACATTTTCCATTGCCAACCTGAGCTGTTTTTTCTACCATCTGTATGTCTTTGGAGTGTTTCCTTTGCTGTCTGATACCTTAGGACTCTCAGGAGTGGAGCCTGATTACCAGAGTTCCTGTGAGCATTTGCTTCTTAGCATCTGTTGGCTCATATTTGGAGGAGCTTGCATCATTAATTTGCATAGTCACTCTCATTTTGGGCTTTTCATCAGGGGAAAATCCTGTTGTATTTGCTTATTAAAATGGTCCTTGAAATCCACTGGCTCTTAATTTTCTCAGTGCCACATAGGCTCGTTTTCAAAGTTTATGCCTTGCATAACACTTTGGCTTTTCCATAGATTGGAGAAACTTAAAGCACTTTTGAATAATAATAATGATAATATAATGATGATGATGATGATAATAATAACAAAAAAATACTACTTAGAGTAACTTTTTTAATTGGGCAAGATGCCATTGGTCCTCTTTAGAATGATGCTGGTTTTGCACAGACAATATCACAGAATCACAGAAACTTTCAGGTTGGAAAAGCCCCTCAGGATCACCAAGTCCAACCCAGAACCCTACTCTGCAAGGTTCACCCCTAAACCATAGCCCCAAGCACAACATCCAAACAATCTTTAACACATCTAGGGTTGGGGGCTCAACCAATTCCCTGGGCAGCACATTCCAATGCCTGACCACTCTTACCATAAAAAAATGTTTCCTAATGTCCAGTCTAAACCTACCCAGGTACAGCTTGAGGCCATTCTCTCTTGATGATCTGAGGTCTTTTCCAGCCTGGTTGATTCTGTGATTCTATTACCTGTGAGAAGAGACCAGCACCAGCCTCTCTACAATCTCCTTTCAGGTCTCCCCTGAGCCCCCTGTTTTTCAAATTAACCATCCCCAGCTCCTTCAGTTGCTCTTCATAAGATTTATTCTCCAGGTCCTTTCCCAGCTTTGTTGCCTTCCTCTGCCCTCTCTCCAGCATATCTCTTTATGACTTTTGGGAAACTTCCATTCAAGGACATTGCATCTTTTTTTATGCCCACCCAGACATAAGGACTGATAGCACTCCCTGTTCTCTTGTCATTTAAAAGCCAGCTGAAACAAGATGCAGAGTGTTTTGTGAGGACCCTCAAATCATTCAGTGGACTACTGCTGACAGGTTCTGAATTGCTCAGTCCATGTCATGCTGTAATAATATCTGTAATCTCAATACTGATTTCCAGGCCTTGTCTTTACTGGAGGCATAACAAGCTCAACAATATTAAGCTTATTTGTCACAGTGAAATCATTGTACTTCATTTTTCCCAATAACTTGTCAAGTTGCCCAGGGAGGTGGTGGAAGCCTCATCCCTGGAGGTTTTTGCAGCCAGGCTGGATGTGGCTCTGAGCAACCTGATCTAGCGTGAGGTGTCCCTGCCCATGGCAGGGGGGTTGGAATGATGATCCTTGAGGTCCCTTCCAACCCTGACAATTCTATGATTCTAAGTTGTTAATCAGATCCTGAAGCTAAAGAATCATTAGAGCATGTAGTCTGTTCTAAACACAAGCTCTGCAATACTAAAAATAATAGAGGCATAATTTAAAGCTATACTATCTATCTATCTATCTCTATCTCTATATCTCTGTCTCTATCTCAATCTCTATCTCTATATCTCTATATCTCTATATCTATATATCTATATATCTATATATCTATATATCTCTAACTATCTCTATATCTTTATCTCTATGTCTATCTCTATCATCTCTGTATCTCTCTATCTCTATGTCTATCTCTATCATCTCTATCTCTATATCTCTCTATATATCTCTATATCTATATCTCTCTCTATATATGTCACTACTAACAGGAGTTCCTTTAGAGCAGTAATTTCTGTCTAGATAACTTGGATTTAGTGGGGTTTTTTTGTTTGGTTTGGTTTATTTTTTTTTAAGGAAATAAAAAGAGACAAGTTTGTTTTGGTGTCATGATGGCTTTTTTTGAGTGTGAACCACTAGCATGTGGTCAGAGTGAAAGAGGCTTGTCAGGAAAGAGGGAAAAAAGCTGTCACAACATTTTTCAGTTCTAAAAAAAAATAAATAAAATTAAATGTTACTCTGCTTGAAACTTAAACAGTTTCTTTTCATACCTAAGCCTTGCTTTGTTTTGAATACCATCATTCCCCACATATAAACCTTTCACAGCATCCTATAAAAGGCTATATACATGTGTGTTGCTTAGGCTTGGGTGGGGTTTTTTTGCCTTTTTAGTCTGTGGAAATTCTTACAATAAGCACAAAAAAATAGCAATATTCATAGAATCATAGAATCAGTCAGGGTTGGAAGGGACCACAAGGATCATCTAGTTCCAACCCCNCTCCAGGTGGGGTCTCAGCAGAGCTGAGCAGAGGGGGAGAATCACCTCCCTTGCCCTGCTGGCCACACTTCTCTTGATGCAGCCCAGGCTCTGGTTGGCTTTCTGGGCTGCAAGTGCACACTGACAGCTCCTGGTGAGCTTCTCATCCCCCAGCACCCCCAAGTCCCTCTCCTCAGGGCTGCTCTCCAGCCAGTCCCTGCCCAGCCTGTATTGGTACTTGGGATTGCCTTGACCCAGCTGTAGGACTCTGCACTTCTTCAAGCATTCCCTCCTGCCTGGTTTTGAGAGGTAGAGTGTGGAGGATTGTTCTTATTCTTGAGTTTCAGAATCCTTCCTAAATTAATCTTTATGTTCAGAGTCACATTATTTGATTGTGTGTCATACCTAGGCAATTGGAACAGGTGAATGAGAAGAGATGTGCCACCCCATCAAATCTCTGATCTGTGGCTGATGCATTCTGTAAGCAGGATTCTGTGAAAATGTTTTCTCCCCTGAATGCCTTCACCTGCCAGTGTTCACTTTGAATTCTGAAAAGCTATATGGGATTTGCTGCTTTTTCTGCTATGTTGTGCAATAGGAACACAGTGGGAGATGATTGATGGGTTAATAATATTTAAAATGTTAATTCAATAGGTTAATTCAGTATTTAATATTAATCCTAAATCAACTAATGCCCTCCCCAAATGATTGTTTGCCACTCTGAGATTCTGCCTTCACTTACTTTCTAAACTCATTGTCTCTGTTTGTATTTAAGACACTAAAGCATTAAGCTTCCTAAGTGTTTTGGTTATAAATTCCTGTGGTTTGTTATATGGGAGGAAATCATAGAATGGTTTGGGTTGGAAGGGACCTCAAAAGGTCACTTAGTCCAACCCCCCTGCACTGAGCAGGGACACCCTCCACTAGATCAAATTGCTCAGAGCCTTGTCAAGCCTGATCATGCATATCTCCAGGAATGGGGCATCCCCTGGGCAACCTGTTCCAGTGTTCCACCACCCTCATGGTAAAGAACTTGTTCCTCACATCCAATCTAACTCTGCTCTTCTCTCAATTCAAACCATTGCCCCTCATCCTATTACTACAGGCCTTTGCAAGCAGTCCCTCTGCAGCCTTCTTATAGCCCCTTTCAGATTCTGGAAGGCTGCTATTAGGTCTCCCCAGAACCATCTCATCTTCAAGTTGAACAACCCCAACTCCTTCAGCCTTTCCTCTTAGGAGAGCTGTTCCAACCCTCCAAAGTACATAAAAAAAAAAAAAAATCCAGAAAACTTCTGCTATCAGATGATTTTTAAAATTTTTAAATTTTATTTTATTTTTTTAAAGTTTATTGTATTTTTTTTTTTTTTGTTACTGAGGTAGTTATCTGTGTGCAAAGCCCTAGTGAAACCAAGGGCATTTAAGTATTTTGTTCTTCAGCAGCCAGTAGAAGCAAAACCCCACTGGGTTTTCAGAGTTGGTGTTTATGGCAAGCTACTTAGTGTCATTTAAAGAAATTGTACTTTGAGATGTCATTTTGAAATTAAGCACAGACCTTTAATTGTAGTGAGGACTGAAGTCTTTGCAGGGCTTTTAACTAGAAGAATATGTGCTGCTCATGGTTATTTTTCCCTCTTTGCTGCAGGGAAGACAGCATTCCTCTGTGGTTTGTAAGAAGATGTTTGTGAGTGAGAAACTATTATTTCCAATACGTGATGATGTTTTCCTATAAACAAAATTCAGTGTGAAAACAAAACAAACTGTGTTAGTGAAAACCACTCAAATTTACTTCAGGGGCACTAGTCAGAGTCATAAACCAGTTTGTCCATGTTGCTGTATTATTGCAATATTGATTTGGGTTTTTAATGGCTGTGTTGTCAGCATTGTTGGGGATAACCACTGAAATTTAATTATGTGCATTTCATGCTGCTGCATAGAGAATGGTTTGGGTTGGAAGGGACCCCAAAAGGTCATCTAGTCCAATCCCCCTGCAGTGGGCAGGGCCATCCTTCACTAGATCAGGTTTATCAGAGCCTTGTTGAGCCTGACCTTGAGTATCTCCAGAATGGGACATCCACCACCTCCCTGGGCAACCAGTTCCAGTGTTCCACGACCCTCATGGTAAGGAATTTATTCCTGACATCCAATATAAATCTTGTCTTCTTTTCATTTCAAACCATTTCTATGACTGCAGGCCTTTGTAAACAGTCCCTCTGCAACCTTCTTGTTGACCCCTTTCAGGTACTGGAAGGCTGATATTAGGTCTCCCCAGAACCTTCTCTTCTCCAGGCTGAACAACCCCTGCTACTCAACCTGTCCTGGTATGAGAAATGTTTCAGCTCCCTGATCATCTTCATGGCCTTCCTCTGGACCTGCTGCATCAGGTCTGTGTCCTTAGCAACAGAGCAGTGTAGGTTGGGGCACAGTTAGACTGCCCTTAAGGTTCCCACCTGTCTACTTTTATGTCTTCCTGGCTGCCGTATGTCTTAGGGAGTATTTGGGTGGAAAAATCTGAGCCAAGAGAATACTGAAAGAAAAATTTTGCCTAAACCATCAGTATATTTGTTAATGATCAGCTGTTCTTTAATTATAAAGCTGAATGCATTTTGCTCCATTGAAGGTAGTGAGGCTGAGACTTAGTTTGACAGGTGAAGTAACATGGGCTCGAGTTTTCCGTTGTAACTTCTGCATGCCAAAGGGAGATTTATTTTTCTGCACTTTTGATTATACTCTTACAAATAATTGATGGAAATTCTGTGTGCCCAGAGCTTTCAGAAGAACTTCAATTAGAATATATTGTTTTAATTTCTAAAAAAGCCATCTAGAGTGGCTTTTATGTATAGTCATTTAATACGATGTTTCATATGTTACGAAACAATATAAAATGTTTTTAGATCTGTGTTTGGAGCTTTCTTGAAGGATCAAAGCACTTGGCATCAGCCAAAATCTGTTAAACTTTGTTTCTGTTTGTGGTATAAATTAAAACTCTCTAGAGTGTGGTTTGACCTAAGTCTGATTTATTGCTTTACTTGGCTCCAGATCAGGATGGCTGTGGTTTTCCATTCTTGGTTCCAGTAGAGACTTCATGTGTTTTGATTTCAAATCCTTTCATAGCAGCTGCTCTTCATCTGACTAGTAGAAACTTCCTCTGGTAGGTCTCTGCTGTAAAAGAGATGCTAGGCTTTATTGAGGGGTTTTATTAGTTTTGTTTAAACTGAGATTTAGCTGTGCATACAAAATGATGTATTTGTGTGTTGTAAGTCAGATTTAAGTTTGGCTGTTAGAGTAACTTATTTTTTTTTTAGTGAAGACATTTTCCAGATCAAATCAGTACAAGAGTAATTTCAATGGTCAAAGCTTTCTGCAGATAAATCTTAATTTTTAGCTGATAATGAAGTATAGGATGAAAAGAAGACTATATAACATTTTTGTTTCTTTTACATAGTTCTTAATACTGCCTATTAATGAAGAAGTTTCATTTATGCTCATCTTTACAATATATAATCATTAGCTGACATCAGTTTTTCACCTGCTCTCACCAATACCAGATTTAAATAGTGACTGTGAATTTTTCCTCCTTCCAAAACTGGCAGACCTTGCAATATGGAAATGCTCTCTACTTACTCTGAGAAAAAGAAATAACTGATTAATATTTTATACATACATGTATCTGTCTGTGTGTATCTCTCTCTTTCTCTCTCTCTTTTTTTATATATATATATATATATATATATATATATAAAATCATATCTTTTCCAACATGAATGATTCTATGAGAATCATGGAATTGTTAGGGTTGGAAGGGACCTCAAGGATCATCTAGTTCCAACTCCCCTGCCGTGGACAGGGACACCTCACACTACAGCAGGTTGCTCAGAGCCACATCCAGCCTGGCCTTCAAAACCTCCAGGGATGAGGCTTCCACCACCTTCCAGGGCAACCTGTTCCATTGTCTCACCACCCGTCATGGTGAAGAACTTCTTCCTAACATCCAATCTGGATCTACCCACTTCTAGTTTTGTTCCATTCCCCCTAGTCCTGTCACTCCCTGACAGCCTAAAAAGTCCCTCCCTAGCTTTCTTGTAGCCCCCTTCAGATACTGGAAGGCCACAAGAAGGTCACCTCAGAGCCTTCTCTTCTCCAGACTGAACAACCCCAACTCTCTCAGTCTGTCCTCATAGCAGAGGAGCTCCAGCCCTCTCATCATCCTCATGGCCCTTCTCTGAACATGCTCCAGGATCTCCAGATCCTTCTTGTAATAGGGGCTCCAGAACTGGATGCAGTACTCCAGGAGTGGTCTCACCAGAGATGAGTAGAGAGGGAGAATCACCTCCCTTGCCCTGCTGGCTGTGCTTCTCTTGACGCGGCCCAGGATGTGATTTGCTTTCTGGGCTTCCAAGTGCTCACTGCTGGCTCATGTTGAGCTTCTCATCCACAAGCACCCCCAAGTCCCTTTCTTCAGGACTGTTCTCAAGCCAATCACTGCCAGTCATTGCATATATATATATAATATATATGCAATTGGGGCAATCTGTCATAAGTATTTCACACTGTTGTTTTGGGATTTTTTAATTGACAGAGAATATAATTTCTTAGACATTTATCAGAAGTTTTTATTTATTAATTAATTATAATGTGAGACAGGTGTACAGTTACCTGTAAGAGGGAAGGTTATCCTAAAATATGAGCTGGCTTGATTTTTGGTGTCAATAAACTTTGCTGTAGTCCTGACTAACCCACTGGTTATAAAAGAAGGTGTGCAGAAAAAAAAAAAAGATTGGATGTTCAAAAAAAGCTTGGATTTGACACTTGGAGCCATGGTTTAGTTGTCAGGAGGTGTTAGGGTGTTAGGTAATAGTTTGGGCTTGATGATCTCTGAGGTCTTTTCCAGCCTGGCTGACTCTGTGATTCTCTGAAGCTGCAGAGATTACATGAGTTGCTTCGTGGTGGGAACGTTAAGTCATGAAGGTGTAGCACAAGGACACAAAAAATCATTTTGGTAGTAAAATAATTTGAATCATTTGATGTCAACTTAATCTTTCAGGAGGGTGACTGTTGGTTTTATTATCTGGTTTTGTTATTAAGTGTAGTGATTAACAGTCTGTGGTTAGGCATAACGTTTAATGCAGAGTCCACTGAACTCATTAGAAGAGTTCTGTTTTGGATTATGCTTTCAGCAGTGCTTATCCATTCAAACATCCCTTACAATTTAATTTAAGTGGAAAAATGCTGATGTTTGGGCATTGGTTGACACAAATCAGTGAAAAGAGACCTAAAGCAAGGATGCCATTCCTTGATCTGTTTTAAGAAAATATCTTCTATTGTTGCTAGGGTACCTTAAATCCCAATTAGAGCCTGATTTTGGGTGTTTGGGTGTTTACGTCCCATCTTTGGACATTCCAAAGGTAGTTATCATAAAATCATCTCCGGTGATTTGTAAACAAAATACAAGTGAGTGATCGTGGAGGAGGTAGGTAGAGAAAATAGTAAGAGATGAGATTATTTTAGACAGGGGTTTATGCATTAATCAGCCATGACAGGTGTCACAAAAGGACACATCATCAGCTGGTAAGATCTTTATTGCACATTCATATATTAATTCTGTGCTGCATATGGGGTAAGCAAGGGGATGAATGTTCATGAGAGAAGTCCACGATGGTAGTGCAAAAAAAATTACACAGTGAAAATATTTTATTTGGTACTGTAAAGCAAAGGAAGAAAACCACCACAGAAGATCCACATCCTGGGCTGCATCAGGAGAAGTGTGGCCAGCAGGTCAAGGGAGGTGATTCTCCCCTTCTGCTCTGGTGAGACCCCATCTGGAGTACTGCATCCAGTTCTGGAGCCTCTATTACAAGAGGGATCTGGACATGCTGGAAGGTGTCCAGAGAAGGGCCACCAGGATGAGCAGAGGGCTGGAGCTCCTCTGCTATGAGGACAGACTGAGAGAGTTGGGGCTGTTCAGTCTGGAGAAGAGAAGGCTCTGAGGTGACCTTCTTGTGGCCTTCCAGTATCTGAAGGGGGCTACAAGAAAGCTGGGGAGGGACTTTTTAGGCTATCAGGTAGTCATAGGACTGGGGGGAATGGGACAAAGCTGGGAGTGGGGAGATTCAGGCTGGATGTAAAGAAGAAGTTCTTCCCCATGAGAGTGGTGAGAGCCTGGAATGGGTTGTGCAGGGAGGTGGTTGAGGCCCCATCCCTGGAGGTGTTTGCAGCCAGGCTGGCTGAGGCTGTGGCCAGCCTGCTGTAGTGTGAGGTGTCCCTGCCCATGGCAGGGGGGTTGGAACTGGATGATCCTTGTGGTCCCTTCCAACCCTGACTATTCAATGATTCTGTGATTCTGTGAAGAACTGCTTAGGAGCTTAGGAAAAGATGGGAGTAGAATAACAAATTAAAGTAGTAAAGGCAGCATTTGAATTGATGTAAAAGCAGTAGAGAGTGAAAGCTAAGCACAAAGAGATTCAGACCTATGCCATGAAAATAAGGCCTTTCAGACTTACTTTGGTTGTATACATTAAACAGAAAATGCTACAGGTTTGAGATGGTAACACAGAAATCCTGAAGTGTAAATGGAACCTGGATATGTGAGTTAAAGGCTTATCCACATTCTTCATTTGCCTAAGAAGAACAGAAAGCAAAAAGCAAGGGAACAGGAGTTCAATTTCTATTTTATTCCTCCTAATGTGACCGTGTGCAAGTTAATTTTAGAAGTGACAGGTGCGTTTTCATGCTGCAGAAGAGTTCTAGGAAGCTAAAAAAATGCCATTACAGTAATCAAACTTTGCATTTAAAAATATGTCAATGATTTTAATCAAAACCACCTCTTGCCCTCCCCCACCCAATTTTTTAAAATTTGGTTTTAGTTTTGGGGGGTTTTTTTGTTGTTTTGTTTTGCTTCTTTGTTTGGGTTTGTCGTTTTGTTTTTTTAATGTTTGATTGTTTGGGGTTTTGGGGGGGGTTGTTTGGGTTTTTTATTTTAGTTTGGTGCTTGGTTTTTATGTTCTCAGGGAGAGCAGCCAGACAGAAAGGGACCTGGGGGTACTGATTGACAGCAGCTGAACATGAGCCAGCAGTGTGCCCAGGTGGCCAAGAAGGCCAATGG
>VXBD01003484.1:116396-150582 GCA_013399975.1 Indicator maculatus
CTTGGGTGACAGGTTGGATTTGATGCTCCTTGAGGTCTTTTCCAACTTTATTGATTCTGTGATTTTGTGATTCTGCGATTCTGTGATTCTGTGATTTTGTGATATGCTATGTAAATGGAAATTGCAATGTAAAGCAAGATTGATTCTTTCACTGTATAAGTGATGAGTTGTTTGTTGGTTTTTTTTTTCTTGTAGGATTTCAAGGAATTAGCAAAGTAACTCATTCTGCAAATATACAAGCTGTCATTTCTTAGAAAAGACAGCACTAAAATGGGCAGCCCATTGCAGCTGGTCCTGCTTGAGCTGGGGTGGTTGGACTTGGAGGAGTGGCTGAGGAAACTGAGGTTGTTTAGTCTGGAGAAGGTGAGGCTAAAGGGAGATCTCATTGCTCTCTGAAAGGAGGTTGTCATGAAGTAGGAGTCAGTCTCTTCTCCCAAGTAATTAATGAATAGGACAAGAGACTTCAAGTTGTGCCAGGGGAGGTTTACACTGGATATTAGGAAGCATTTCTTTACTTAAAGAGTGGTCAGACTTTGGAACAGGCTGCCCAGGGAGGTGGTAGTCACTATCCCTGGACTTCTTCAAGAGATGTGTAGGTAGGGTGCTTTGGGACATAGTCTGGGACATGGTGGTGTTGGGTTCACTGTTGGACTGTATCATCTTAGAGCTTTTTGGGTTTGCTTTTGTCGTTTTTTTTGTTTGGTTGGGTTTTTGTGTGTGTGGGGTTTTTTTTCCCAGCTTGGAGACAAAGCGCTCACACCTTTTATTTATTTTTTTTCCCCCCAAATTAAATCACATCAGGTTTAGTGTGGGCACTCAGCTGAATGTGTGCTCCTGTGAGTAAATATTTGAAAGACTGAGGATGTTAATTAGTTGCTGTAGCTCCTTAACTGTATTTTTTTTTCCTTCTTTGCTGTGAAGCAACGGCATTTCTCCCAGGTTTTTATCACAGTTTTGTGCCTGTTGTTTCCATGGTAATTCTTTTTCTTGCACTGTGCTTCAAAGGAAGCAAAGGATTCTGTGAGGATTTCTATTTTTATTTATTTAATTATGTGAAACCCTAACTGAATGTACTCATCTGTAAAAATTCTCAAACCTCTCCAGTGTTAGTGTGGCTTTTAACTATTCAGGCATTATAATATTATATTTGGGGTTTTGGGTTTTTTTTTTTCTTAGCAACAGCTCATTTGCCGCATTTGTTTCACATTCCAAATATTTTACAAAGGAATTGTCTCCTTATTCTGCAGTATTCCTAAATTGCATTTTATGGCATCAGAATAACTTAAAACTCTGGAAGACAATCTGCAGATGCTTGCAGTCATCTCTAATGGTATCAATTCCCTACAAGTCAGGCTAAGTGCAGTATTGAACATGCACAGTATTTTAGGATTTATTACTGTTTCTGCAGTTCCAAAAGGCTAATATTCCACCTACTGTCAGCAATCAAACCCAAGCATACTCCGTTGACATGACATATTCCTGTGCATCACTGGAATATGCCTGCAAACCAGAGAAGTTCTCTCATGCTATTGCAAGAGCTTTCTTGAGCAGTTACATTTAATACTTTTCAAATAAGGTTTTTAATGATGCAGCATGGATGAGATTCACTCCGAGAACAAATAGAATAATGAATAATCTTTATTGCTTGCTTCTCTTCCACGTAGGTGAGACATTGAATGAGTTCAAGTGTGGTTGGGGAGAATAGCAATTAACACTTCATCCTTCTGGGGAGGGAAGCATAAAGAACACCTAAATTAAAGAACTGAAACTGAGGTTTTTATCCACAGAGGCTCAGTGATGTGGTTTCATGATCCTCTGACGTTAATTTAAATGTCAGTGCCAAAAAGGTAGTCTTGCCCCAAGCTATGTATTTTAGTCATTTCATTGCATCAGCAATAGCATCTGTCCAGCATTGCAGGTCTCATCAGCTTGCTCATCCATTTGAAATTTTTGTGGTTTTTTTTTTTTTCCTTTTTTTTTTTTTTTTTCTTTTTTTTGGGGGGGGTGTTGGGGNCCTTTTTTGGGGGGGGAGCTGGGAGGATTACTTTGCAAGCTGATCACTGAGCTTATCTAATTCATTTTGGAGCTACAGGCATAATTGTGCTGGTATAAAAGCAGTAGCCAAAATGCCTGGTATGGACAGGAGGAAAGGAGGTTTGTTCCCCATAGAGCTGAAACAGGTTTACGTACCCAGTCTGTCCTTAGTTCTTACTCACAATCTGTCTGCTGGTAAATGCTGGCAATATGCCCTTGTGGCCAAGGAGGTCAGTGTTATCCTGTGGTGGATTAACAAGAGTCAAGGGAGGTTCTCCTCCTGCTCTACTCTGCCCTGGTAGGACCACATCTGGAGTATTGAGTCCAGTTCTAGGCTCCCCAGTTCAAGAGGGACAGGGATATACTAAACAGAGTCCAATGAAGGGCTATGAGGATGAGTAGGGGACTGGAATGTGTCCTGTGAGGAAGGGCTGAGACTCAGGGCTGTTTAGTGTGGAAAAGAGAAGCCTAGGAGGAGATTTTATTAATGTTTGCAAATAGCTGAAGGCTGGGTGTCAAGAAGAAGGTGCTAGTCTCTTTTCAATGATGTCCTGTGGTAGGAGAAGGGGCAATGGATACAAAATGGAACAAAACAAATTGCACCTCAGCATGAGCAAAAATGTTTTTACTGTCAGGGTGACTGAACACTGGAACAGGCTACCCAGAGAGGTTAAGGACTCCTTCTCTAGACTTTCAAGACCTGACTGGATGTGTTCCTGTGTGGCCTGCCCTAGGTGATCCTGCTTTGGCAAGAGGGTTGGACCAATGATCTCTGGGGATCCCTTCCAACCCTTGCCATTCTATGATTCTATTCTCAGCGCTGTAGACCCACCCATCTTCTCCTATGCTGTAATCATGTACAACAGAAGATCCACTGTGGGGTTTTAGTCTTTATTTCTATAATTTCAAAAAGCAGAACAGAAAATGGTAACTTGGAATAGTTAGTCTTTTAAAGAGATGTAACACAGACCTGAAGGCAGAAACATATTGGAATAAACAAGTAGGAATTGAACCTACCTCCTTATTCATCATGTGCAGATCATTTTGGGTCTGAAAAGGAGCAACTGACCTCTCCTTCCATAAGTTTTTTTCTGAAACAGAGTATAATAGGCAGGCAACCTTCTCTCCCATTCTAACCATAACTGTTTCAAGAACATATAAGATGCTAAACATGCATTAAACTGAAAATTTCTTCCATGTGTCTTTGGGGAGGGACTATATGAACAGCTCTAACAGGAACTACAGTGGGGCAATACCCACTGAAGTTTTTGTTTTAATGCAGGTGGGCAGCATGAAAGGTGAAATATTTCTACATTTTTCAAATGCAGCAGAATTATTAAGCCTGTAGGGAACAAAACTTGCAATTGGAAGCCTAAATTTGCACATTTTTGCATACATAGCTCAATGCTTTATATTTTGGTTTCTCTTAGTAGACATCAGGAGAAAGATTGGTGCTAGAGGCAGGGAAATTATGCATTTCTTAGCTGGAATTGTAGTTAAATTCTAGTGCTGTGCCAGAAATTCTGAGAAGCCCAACTTTTTAGTATTTAGTTTTGTGTAGTTTAGTGTAAAAAAAAAAAAAAATTTGCTATTGGAGCCAGTTATTAAAATGTTCTGATACATGGGTATATAAATCCTCTGTAAGAAATTGGGACTTTTCTTGTCTTCTAATTGCACAAAATTAATGTTGTATAAAAATATTTTATTTTTTCCTTTCCCCAACAGTTAATTATTAAAGGGAAATGGTGAGGGATTATGGAGTAAATCCATAGATGTGGGAATTAATTATAATATTTATGAATTGATTTATTTTTTTCCTTTACTTTTTATCTTTTGCTTTATGATTACCTAGAAGCAATTTCAGTAGGGCTTAACTGCATATAGCCAGGAAAACACACAATCACTCTGTTTACCAGTATGTAACAAACTGTTTGGTAACATCTGCTTCTGAAGTTTATTTCTGATCATCCTGACTTTAACTGCTTGACTTGGCACAGGAAAAGGGGGAAATCTAGGCAGGAAACTGGAACAAAGGACCTTAGAGCGACCAAAAATAAAATTCCATCTGAATATGTGTTGGAGGAGGGAGTAGTTTGCTGTGTGTTTTTTTTTTTTCCCCTGCAGTTAGAGATCTTTTGAATAAATCAGGCTGTCTGACTTTTAAGTTAGATTCTCTGTTGAGAATTGTTTGGTTGGTTTGTGGTGGGTTTTTTGTTGTTCGTTTTTTTGGTTTTGTTTGTTTGGTTGGTTGGGTTTTTTTATCTGCCATACTGTGTGGCTGCCATTAGGATTTCACAGCCCTGTCTTTTACAAGATGCTGCTGTAGGTTACCATATTCACCACTTGTAACAATGTCCAACAGGAAGCTATGTCAGATGTTGAATCTGCTTAGACCTGCTGCACCGCTCTCGTCGGGATGGTGATTCGGCACTCGTGCACTGATGGGAATCCCATTGAGAAGCAGCAGGATCGCCACGCAGGTGGTGGGGAAAGATTAGTGCTTTGTGTGCACAAACAGGAAGCAGGGTTTCAAAAGCAGGAAGTCAGCCCTGAGCCATGATAAACATAATTCCTGCTTCTCCTGGGCTGCTGAACTCCCATTCGCACTGCTTACTGTTAGGATGACGCCCAATGGCTGCGGGCTGTGTGCTCAAAGAAAACGGGTCAGAACAGTTGCATGCATGAAGGTGGCTGCACAGCTTCTTGAGACATGAGAGACTGGGCAGTGTCTTCTTGAAATGCTGCATTTGTGTATTTATAATACAGAACAAAATACTAGAAGTATCTTGAAAGTGCTGATTATGTAGCGAATTTGTTATTATACTGGGAGGTGGATTGGGATGTACACATAAATCGTAGAATCATGGAATGGTTTGTGTTGGAAGGGACCTCAAAAGGTCATCTAGTCCAACCCCCCCAGCACTGAGCAGGGACATCCTTCACTAGATCTGGTTTCTCAGAGCCTTGGTGAGCCTGACCTTGAATATCCTCAGGGGTGGAGCCTCAAGTTTAGTTCCCTGGACAACCTGTTCCACCACCCTCATGATAAAGAACAATCTAAATCTCCTCTCATCTCTAACCATTGCCCCTTGTCCTATCACTGCAGGGCTTTGTAAACAGTCCCTCTGCAGCCTTCTTGTAGACCACTTTCAGGTACTGGAAGGCTGCTATTAGGTATCCCCAGAGCCTTCTCTTCTCCAGGCTGAACACCTCCAGCTCCCTCAGCCTGTCCTTGTAGCAAAGGTGTTCCATCTCCCTCATCATCTTCATAGCCCTCCTCTGGACCTGCTCCATCAAATCCATGCTCTTTCTATGCTGAGGGCTCCAGAGCTGGACACAGTACTCTAGGTGAGGTCTTACCAAAGCAAAGTGGCAGGATCACCTCTCTCAATTTGCTGGCAGCTGGATTTTGATGCAGCCTAGATCATACTGTCCTGTTGTCGTTCTGAAAATACTATGTGTTTTTATTTGGAAAAATTACATGTTGTGCTTTACAATGAAAAATACTTCTATTTTAAAATATTCTCCTTGCATTTATTCAGTGTAAAAACCTAGCAATCTGAAATTTCAGTTCTGTTCCACATCACGAGATAATTTCCATGATCCTTTATTTATGGTCCTCTGTCTAAGATAAATTTATCCAACGCCTACTTCTGCTGAAAAAAATTCAGTGCTGAACTGGAATGGGAAGGGGGGTGTTGGCCAATACTGAGGATATAGCTATGAGGAGAAGCCAGGCCTATCTGGGGAAAGGTAACTGATTCCTTCTCTGGATTTTTTTTCCCCCCTGTGTAACTAAGAGAAATGTTAAGAGAGCTGTTAGCTGTGAATTGCAAAAAAACCCAGGCTTTAAAAAATTGAGCTCTGAATTGAGTTGCTCACTGCTTGTTAAAACCTACATGTTATTTGGGAGGGTTTTGACATATTGGTTACAGATTTTACTTTTTTGGTTTTTTTCTTTCTAGTGGTAAAAAGAAGAAGTTAACACATCCAGTTAGGCAGAGGTGGCTACGTGTTTAGGGCATCCTCATGGAAGTCAGCCCTCAATTAGCAGATACCTGATGATGAATTAGCAGATACCTGATGAATTTGAAGAAATGCATGGGAAGGTTCTTTATTTGAGGATGTGTTTCATATTTGATGCAGTTGCACAGAGAAGTATGGACAGCAGTAAAATGTGATTGCTGGAATCATAAAGGACAGGTTAAACATTCATTGCTTTTATACTTTGAGGGAGCTTTGCCTGAAGTTGGACATAACAGTTTCACATTAATTAGATCCTAAAATTATGTCTGTTATTTGCAAAATACTTATTTGCTTATAGTAAAATCTTTAAATGCTTTAAGCTGATACATAGTTCCTAAATTAAGTTTTAATCTCTGAAGATAGAGGAGTAACGTGACTGAAAAACAGATCAGAAAATTGTGAGTAGTAGCAAGCAGTAGGAATGGTGAATAAATCTGGTGAAGAGCAACTGAAGGAGCTGGGGATGGTTGGTTTGAAGCAGAGGAGGCTGAGGGGAGACCTCATTGTTGTCTGTGACTACATGAGGAGAGGTTGTGGAGAGGTTGGTGCTGGTCTCTTCTCACAGGTAATTAGTGACAGAAGAAGAGGGAACAGCCTCAAGCTGGCACTGGGTAGGTTTAGAGTGACCGTTAGGAAAAAGAGTGGTCAGGGATTGGAATGTGCTGCCCAGGGAGGTGGTGGAGTCCCCAAGCCTGAATGTGTTTCAAGGTGGTTTGGATGTGCTTGGGGCTATGGTTTAGGGGTGAGCCTTGTAGGGTTAATGGTTGGCCTTGGTGATCCTCAGGATCTTTTCCCAACCTGAATGTTTCTGTGATTCTTTGATTGTTAGGTCTCTTAAATCATTACAGGTGGCATTGTCAGATTTTGAATACTTTAGAGGTGCAGCTTGCTCTTCAGTACAGGTGAATTTTGTGAGAGGATCTTGGTATGCAGTTGTAGCAGCTCCAGCTCCTAAACAAGAGGGCATCTTTCATGCAATTTCAGAGAATTGTCCTTGGTGTGCTAGCAGTAAGCATTCAGTAAGCTACTAATGATTGCCATTTCAGGAGAGTGTAAGGAGGTATCTTTTTGAAAAATTATTTTTTTTAATTGAGATTGCTCAGCACTGCCTATTCCAAAGTGCTAAGACTTTTGGTTCTAAGAGTTTCCTCTGACTATGGCCATAAGTAGCTTGCAGAAACACCTGCTACCTATGTTTGGTCTCTTTATCAGCACTGATTAGTAAATGGGAAATGTGTAATAAACACTTGCACAGCCTTTCTTCTTAGCATCTAACATCAACAAACTTAATTGAATTGTAGGCACCTGTATTTTCTCTTCAAGGATGATTCTTGATATTGATTAAAAACAGTCTTATGGCTTAGTGTTTGTTTAACAGGGCTAAGGAGCTGCCTGAGCTTATATGCAAGCACTTTGCCAGTTGTGCTCAAGTTAGATCTAAGTGACCTAATTCAAATATATGACAAAGCATCAGTGTATGGAATGTATAATGGGAAAAGAAACCTGTGAACCTCTCACTGAACTCTTACAGTTAAGTGATCTTCCTGAATTAGGTAATGCATATCATTAAGACTGTGCACAGAGGATTTTCTTGGCATGGCTGCAGAGGTTAGGGATGTGATTTTCTTTATGCACTTCTAGTTTTATGCAGTGCTTTGCTTTGGATACTTAGCAATCTTAAACGTGTTCAGTCGTTCTTCATACAGTTTGTCAAGATAAAAGTTTTGTTGCTGTGCCTTAAAAATAGTCAGTCTCAGAGAGACTCAATTATCCTCAAAGGTCTATTATCAGCAACTTATTTATAGTCTTGAATGCATTTTTCTTCCCTGTCCATACAGAACATAGTGTACCTTTTCAAAAGTTGCTTTGCTTTGTGGTAGCTGTTTTACAGAGAGAAAATAACCAAGCATGTCACTGTTAAGCAAGACAGATTTCCATTGCAATTACATTTTTAGGAGGAGAAGCTTGAAATCTGGCAGATAGGTTCATGGAGAAAATAGGCTTTCATTTTCCTGGCTGAATTTTGTCCATTATAAAATTTATAAGAATATGGTCATCAGATGCATGTTCCTTAGACTACAAAATTACTGGATTTTTCTGTAGTCACAGAGAATCACGGAACAAATGAGGTTGGAAAAGACATCTAGAAATTGTTTAGTTTAAGGCTGCTACTCAAAAGAGTCAGCTACAAAAGCATCACTGGAACGGGATGCAAAAAGATCATTGGAATGGGCTGCTACAAAAGCATTGTCCATTGGAACAGACTGCCAAAGGAGGTGGTGGAGTCACTGTCCCTGGAAGTGTTTAAAATAAGACTGGACGAGGTACTTAGTGCTGCGGTTTAGTTGATTAGGTGGTGTTGGGTGAGAGGTTGGACTTGATGATCTCAAAGGTCTTTTCCAACCTGTTTAATTCTGTAATTCTGTGATCATGTCAGGTCTTAAGCACATCTGCTTATGAAGAGTGCAAAAACCTCCTTGAGCAGCCAGTGTCTGTGTTCTTTCACCTTTGCATTGGAAAAGCTCATATCCTCACACTAGGTCAGGGTGATAGGGGAAAGAAAGAGATTGTATGCAAAGTAAGGCTTATATGGGAAAGCTGAGACTCAGAATGAGCTGGGTAGCCTAGGACAGTGCAGTCAGAGATGCAGGATTGCAAATGATGGAAAGAATTCCCAGCAAGAGTGGTAAAGCATTGGAATGTGCTGCCCTGGGAGGTGGTTCAATCACCAACCCTGGATGTGTTTAAAGGTCCTTTGGATGTGGTGCTTGGGGATATGGTTTAGGGGTGAACCTTGTAGAGTATGGTTCTGGGTTGGACTTGGTGATCCTGAAGGTCTTTTCCAACCTGAATGTTTCTGTGATTCTGTGAATTATGTGAGGGGAGCAGAGAACATGCTCAGGACTTGAGGACAATATGGTGTGAAACTGCAATGTTCACTTCCCAGATTCCAGTGCTGAAATACTAAGTTGCTAGAGTGACAACAGAGAGCTGTGAAGTTCATGAACAAGATGTATGTTTCTTACTTATGTGAATGAACAGTCTACTATCACTAGTGGTGGCTATTGGAGTTCAAGCAATAGCTAACTATTATAGAAACTAAAGAAGAAAATCCCTAACTAGTTTGATGATAACCCAGCTTGAGACAAAGTGATGTGAAAAGAATGGCATAACTGGAACAGGGATTGGAAAAGAAAAATGATGGATACTAACAGGGATTTGCATTTCTAACTAGGGTTTATTGCTCTCTGATGTTTACAAAACCAAAGTCTTTTCAGTGAAATAGCATTAGCTGTGTTTGCCTTTACCATTCTAAAGGAAGAAGTTACTTTGTTAATAGAAAGGAGATTATATCCTCTTAAAGATGTCCATATTGAGTGTTCAGTAAATAGAAAATGGATGAGAAATAAAACTTGTTACATTTGGTTAGAAGTTCTGGATGCACTGCCATTTAAAAGGTAGAAAGTATTGGATTTCATAGAGTCACAGAATGGGTTGGGTTGGAAGGGACCTCCAAGATCATCTAGTTCCAACCCCACTGCCATGGGCAGGGACACCCTCAACTATACCAGGTTGCTCAAGGCCCCTTCCAACATTGCCTTGAACACCTCCAGGCAGGGGCAACTCCATGGGCAACTAACTTCTTGTCCTCAGTGAACAAATTAAGAACTGTTTAACAGTAAGCTTTCTTTTCTCTCCCTAGAGAATGTATTTTATATAGTTATGTGCTTAATTACCCAGCAAATCCCACTTAGTGGTGTGGTGACCTGTTTATGGAAGGAAGAGACCAAATATCAGAAAACTAATGTGTTGTGTTAATATGGTTTCAGTCAGCTTATTTTTCGTGGCAGTGGGAAATCCCATTTTAAAAATATGAATTTGGGAATGTTTTCAACGTGCCTTAACAATAATTCAAACCTTATCAATTATCAAAAAAAAAAAATGAGTACGATTTTGATTTGGTTTTTGCTTGTTTGTTTGTTTTCTTCAAGGGTGGTTGCACAATTGAATAAACTTAAAATCATAGACACTTGACTCACTTGATGAAGCATAAACCCGTGAAAAATATGTGGAAGCCAAATGTGACAATTTTAACTCCCAGTTGTAGAAATGAAACAAACATTGAGGGTTCCACCAAGAATATTAATGCAGCTGAGAGAATGTCACATCATTGTGTATGGTTAAAATCCTGAGCACAGTTGATTAGATCAGTTTTCTTCCAATCTGAGTTTGAATACGCATGAATAATGAGTGAAATTGATAAATATTTCAAAAGCAATCAGTTGCTTGGGGGTAGTTTTGAGGATCCATTTACAATATTAGAATTGTTTCTCCAAAGGCACCAGTACAGGTTAGGGGCTGCCCTGCTGGAAAGTAGCTCCACACAGAAAGACCTTGGAGTGCTGGTGGACAGCAAATTCTCCATAGGACAACAATGTGCTCTGGTAGCCAAGAGAGCCAAGGGTATCCTGGGGTGCATCAAGAAAAGGGAGGTTCTTCTCCCCCTCTACTCTGGCCCAGTGAGACCACACCTGGAATACTGTGTCCAGTTTTGGGCTCCCCAGTTCAAGAGAGACAGAGACCTGCTGGAGAGAATCCAATGGAGAGCCACAAGGATGATTAGGGGACTTGAGCATCTCCCCTGTGAGAGGAGAATGAGAGCCCTGGGGCTGTTTAGTCCTGAGAAGAGAAGGCTGAGAGGGGATCTGATCAATGTGTATCAATATCTGAGGGATGGGTGTCAGGTGGAGGGGGTCAATTACTTTTCAGTGGTGCACACTAATGAGACAAGAAACAGCAGGTACAAACTTGAACAGAGAAGATTTCAGCTCAACATGAGGAGAAACTTCTTTCCAGTGAGAATGACAGAGCACTGGAGCAGACTGCCTAGAGAGGTTGTGGAGTCTCCTTCTCTGGAGACTTTCCAAACCCACCTGGATGCATTCCTGTGTGGACTACCCTTGATGATCCTGCTCTGGTAGGGGGATTGGACCTGACGATCTCTTGATGTCCCTTCCAACCTCTAATGTACTGTGATACTGTGAACTATTTAGTTGTATCACACCCTTTATTCTGCAGCATGACATTACACCCATAGAATCCTTTGCTGTACTGAAAAATGGCTGATAAACGTGAAGGTCAGATGGAATAAGTGAAGCACTCTTCTGCTGAGGCAGGATGATTTTGCCACATGTTCTTCTACGACCGACTTCTCGGTTGGTGTCACAGCAACTAGTTGGAGCTATCAGGGAAGTAATTCAGCTGACATGGCTTTCCCCCATGCTCATCAGCAACCAAAGAGAGGCAGCTTTTCTACCCTGATATATTTCCAGATTTATTCAGCTACCACACCTTTCAAATTATCTTGGAGAATATGACTCTTGTTTTTTCCAGACACAGAAAACTCCCTAGCAGCTACTTGGGGGAGAGGGTATATTTCCACTTTAGCCTAAGTAGGTGAGCTCAATTTAGTTTTAAACATCAGGTAAATTTCATCTACTTTTGTATTCTGAAGCAGAACAGATTTTGAGTTCAAATATTGAATTTCAGGTTTGAAATTAGTTTTAAAATGTGCTTCTTGTCTTTTAATAAGGATTTCATGTTTTAGAAACATATATTGTCAATACTATGAACTCTACATGCTAGGAGTTTGAGAAGGGTAAATTTTTCCTGTGTTATATTCCCTTCAATTTTTAGTTTATTCATTGCCATTGAAATTAGAACATGTCCCATGCATTACTCTCCATCATCCAGTGACAGATACATAGAAATGATTTATATAGACAGTAGTGGGTTTGCTCCTATTCTCTGCCCCAATTAATACCAAGTACCTTAAATATAGTACAACTAGGTTTCTCTCACCTATAAAGTCTTCCTGTGGACCATCTCTATGTCTCCCACAGCACCTAAAGAACTGTAGAGCTAAATCAGAAGAGCTTCATGATGTTGAGCAGTTCTTATGTTTTCAGTGGGACATACCTTTCAAGCAAAGAAAAAAAGGCTCTTCGTCATACTGCTAAACAGAGCCTGATTCTGACCTCCCCTGAAGAAACTGGGAACAATTGCACTGAAGTCATAAAAGCAGCCCTGTAATTTTGATAGGTACTGAATTAGAGCAGTGGTTGATAATGAATCTCCTGTGGATACAGAAAAGAGCTCTAGTTTATATAGAAACTAAATAAATTTTGACACATGAATAATGTATTATCAGCCAAAATTCAGTATATTTGAGTTCAATATATGCTTTTAAAATGCTGGTATGGCTCACTCTAAGGTGTACCCTCATGTTAAAGCTGAAAGGAGAGAAACCATTCAGAAGCTCAGTGTGTAAAACCTAGGCCTAACTAATCCAAAGTTATCATAGAATTGTTAGGGTTGGAAGGGACCTCAAGGACCATCTAGTTCCAAACCCCTGCCTTGGCCATACTCTATTTTCAAAACCAATATAAAGGTTGTGAGCTCAGCTCCACCTTAGACATTTGAAAATAATACTGATTCAAGTTCAAACCAACCTCACAAACCCACATCGTTTAAGAAAGCAGGAAGGAAATACAATTTGTTGATTTTTGTGCCACTTTTTATTGTTCATTTGGTTGTGGTTTTTTTTTTTTTTTTGTGTGTGTGTGTGGTTTGGGTTTTTTGTGTGGGTTTTTTTGTTTGTTTGTTTTGTTTTATAGAAAAAATTAATCCCTGTTCCTTTAAGAAATTAATACCTTGGTCCACTGAAGGAAACTAGGGCATGTATTGAGGTCTGTGTTCATTGTGGATCGCCTGACCATATTGCACTAATCAGATTGCATCTCTTTAATTTACTGATGTGATTTGAAGCTACCTGACTGGTTGAATGCCAGTGGATGGAGAGCTGTAGAATCATACTTTTCTGAAAATGGAGCTGGGTTTAGGTGGGTTTAGCTACTGTGTTTTTTCTCCAGAACAGAGCTGCTCTGATACATTTCTAGGAGATCAACAATAGCCATTACCATAGAGTGGAATAAGTATGTTGCCATTAAATATAGGCCTTTATTGTTTTCCAGCTAAATAGAGTTGTACAAAGTTGGTTTGGTTGTTTAGTTTTTGGGGCTTTTGTTTGGTTTTTTGTTTTTTTTTTTTTTTGTTTTAGCTTTTGGGGGTTTTTCATTGTTTATCTCTAGCATTGTTTATATGCTATAGATAAGGCTGGACATAAGCAAAAAGCAGGAAACGTGCTACAGTATTTGGTTCACACCTGCTAACTGCTTTGAATTGGCTTAGAGAGAATATCAGCCAGGGAATGAATTCATTCTTTAGACCATTGAAGCTCTTTCTACAAAATCTGACTTTTGATAGCACTTTCTTTGTCAGAGCACCATTTAAATTCCTTCCTGCTTTGAAAAATGGTTGTTGCCATGGTCATCCTCTTCCTCCCTCTATGTGGATGTAAGGATAACCTATTTTCACTGGTCCTGACGTTCATTACAGAGCACTGTTCAGGTTTAAAGACATTTCTTTACCCTACCAAAATTCCAGCTTCAGATATGTTTCTTAGTGTCTGCTGAACAAATTAAAAGACTAGAGTTAATGTTTTGCAAAACGAAAGAATAAAATAAATAGAAATGAACAGTCTCTTAGATAAAGGAGGGTGGTGAAGTACACAGCAGTAAACTTTGGATAATCTTTCTTTAGTTAAAGCTATTTTTTCTTATATTGTACCCACTGTAAATAAACAAGTAAAATAAACAAGCAAAAAAATCAAACAAAACTCCAAACAAAAACCCCTGAAAGAGTACTAAAAATACATATAAATTACTTAAATGGCATTGTGGAGTACTGCTTTCAGAATTTAGCTTTAGTTCTCTTGCATATACACAGCTTTTTCACCACAGTCTTTACTCCCTGCTCTCTCCACAAACTGTCGTCTCTGAATCTCTCCAAACCTCTCATTAGCTCACGTTTTGTTGATGAGGCTTAGCATATGTCAAACAGATAACAATTCAGATTTTGTATTCTTTTTCCAGGCATCTCCAAAGCCTTTGTTATAATGTACAAACGTGCCCCAGTCAGAGAATACTCTGTTGGAGGGGTGAGGAGTGTTTCAAAGTGTGTGGAAAACGTGCTGCCTGAGCTACCATGGCAAAGTAAACTGTAGTAACAGAACATGCAATTAATGAATTAGCATGAGTTAAACCTAACACAGGGTCTCTCTGTGGCTTCCTTCTAAATGTTTGACACTGGCCACCTCTGGGAACAAGGTGCCAGGTTTGGGAGAGCACTAATTTTAGCTGTTATGGTAATTCTTGTATTTCTGGTGTTCGTTTGGAATGCTTCTCTCGCATTAAACCCTGGTGGTAGACCTTTCTGTTCTCATGACAGGATCAGATGATCCACTCACAGATCAACTCCAGAACTGCCACGGGTTTGAGCCCAGCATATTAAGGTGAACCCATTTCAATTTTGGTTTATGCTGATATGTCAGGCTGAAAACTGAAGGTTCAGGAGTTCATTTCTAATCTGCTCAGATGCCGCTGTTGCAGGGGCAGCAGCATCTGTCAGAAGGGTGTTACGTGCAACTGGGGTAATAACTGATTTAGATGTTTGTCTGATTTTAGTCTCCTTCCACATGCCTGTCAGGACCTTCAATGTCTGCACCTACACATGGAATTACTTGCTTTTTTTGTTTGTTTGTTTGTTTTTGCATTTTAATATTCATCAACTCACCGAGGGTCTGATTATTTGCAATAATCTGCAAAATTTAAAGCTCTCCTCAGTTTCTCTTCTCACTCATTGCACTCCTTGAAGTAGTAAATACAGATTACCATATTCACAGTGTTATGATCCACTGCCAACTGCCTCTTTGCCAAGAGCTAAGATATTGTTTGTACCTAATCAGGACAAAAAAAAAAAATGTAGTGTTTTATGACGGTCTGCAAGACTCGTTTTTGGTTTGGCTTGAAATGTAAGTCTTTCTAACTTTATTATGATCATTTTCTGTTGTAACAATCTAGTGAAATCCTCATTCAAAGCCATATTTCTAATCTTATTTTAGTGAAGGGTTTGAATCTAGAAATAATGGTGTTTGCTGGGAGAGAGTAGTATGTAGAGATTAAGGTGAACTAAATGCTATGAACTGGTATTGCAAATAAACTGACCAACTAGCTGGATGCATTTTGCTATTGACATATTTTACATCAAGGCTGAGAACAATAAACACAGTATAAATACAACTAATAAGACTGAGTCCAAATAAAATGGTTTTGAAAGGAATCCTGGACTAACAGACTACATATTTCTAGCAGGTACCCTTATTAAAAGAGACAGTTTCCAAAAGTGAATGGCTGTAAAAAGAATTGTAACATAAATGGCTAAATTTTTTAGTTCATTCTGGTTAAGAATTAAATATTTGCAGTCTTTCTTAGCAAAAAACTAATTTGTTTTTCAAAGACAAAAAGAAATGTACTCAGGATCATAGCTGTTGGTTAGTAGTTACTCTTGGTCTGCTTATAATCACAGAATCACAGAATCAACCAGGTTGGAAAAGACCTCAGAGATCATCAAGTCCAACCTATTGCCTAATACCTAACACCTCCTGACAATGTAACATACCAAAGAAAAAAAGGTATTTGTGTTAATTATTGAGAATTACTGTAGAGACAGCTTTAGAAATAGCTTTGTAAAAACTGTGGTTGAATAATAAAAAAAACCCAACAAAACAAAAAAGCAAAAAAACCACAAACACATGCAGAAAAAAAAAATCCAAAACAAAACAAACGCCAAAAAACCACAACCAAAGAAAACCAAAACCAAAACAAACAAACCCAATCAAACAGAAAACCCAAAACCCAACAAGAACAACACCAAAACCAACAGAAAATTTGAAGAAGAAAAGAAAAACACCTTGGTAAATGAGACATAAAAATATTACCATCATGTAGATGAGATATAAATTTACAGTGAAACTAGGGAGGTCATTTTTGTTCCTGGTCTATGAAATTAGATCTCTTAGACTACCTGTGGATGCCTCCATCTCATGGCACATCAGAGAAAACAGAGGACTGTCAGTTAAAAAAAAAAAAAAAAAAAGGAATCAGATTGGATAGTTTTAATTTTTCAAAGTAGTTTCATATGACAGGAAAAGGCAGAATTTTGTGAGGCAGCTTACCTAATCCTTGATGATTAACTCCCTTCTGCATAACTGTTTCGCTGAGCCATTTTAATCACTGTTGTGAGGAAAACTGAACACATCACTTCTTGTACAAATGTAACTGCTTTTAAAGTCCTGTCCCTAGAGCCTAAGGCACTTGAAGGAGCAGAACAGGCTGGTTGCATAAAATTGATAGTGGTTGTTGCTTTGTGTTATGCTCTTTTTTTTTTCCTTTTTTGTTTCCCCTTTTTTATCCTTTTTTTTCTTTTTTCCTTTTGCCATTATTTTTTCCTTTTTTCCTTTTTCATTTTTCCTTTTTTCTTTTTCCTTGCTTGCTTTTCCTTTTTCCTTTTTCCTTTTTCCTTTTTTCTTTTTCCTCTTTCCATTTTTTTCCTTTTTTCTTTTTTTCCTTTTTTTCTTTTCCCCTTTTTCATTTTCCCTTTTTTCTCTTTTTTATTTTTTCAGGTTTTTTTTCCATTTTTCTTTTTTATTTTTTCCATGTTTTTTTCCATTTTCCTTTTTTTTCCATTTTCCTTTTTATTTTTTCCTTTTTTTTTTTCCTTCTTTTTTCTTTTTTTTCCTCCCAGGTAATTACTTTAAAGATTTCTTTTTGTTTTAGCTTCCTGTTCAAGATGCACACACACTCTTCTCACACTGGCAAAGAAATTCAATAGCTACCCTGCTGCTAATCTGTTTGTGCTTGTAAAAAAAAACCAAACTACTTCATCTGTTGTGGCTGTCTTTAAAATATTTGCTGCTATGCTTCTGTTCTTGTAATTCTTAGTGATCTTTAATTGCTATGCTTTTGTTCTTGTAATTCTTAGTGATCTTTAGTTGCTGTGCTTTTGTTCTTGAAATTCTTAGTGATCTTTAGTAAGCACTGTTGACTTTATGATAATTTTATAAACAGTGAAAAGTTGATTGAGGAGAAGAGTTATTAATTGTTGTCTAAATATTCTTAATAGGTATTTCAAAGGGTAAGTGATCTATAACAATAATTGTCATCTAAATTTTCTAAATAGCTGTTTCACAGGGTAAGTGATCTAGAACAATGGCATTGATATTCATTGTACAAAGCTTTCTCTGAAATCATAAATCAGTATAAATCCCCATCACTGATTGTCTGTGTTAAATGTGATTAAATTATATGTTGTGTGGGTAACATGAGGAAATTAACGTGATAGAAATGTGGATTGCACCATGAAAGGTAACGTCTAAATCAGTCATTTCTCTAGGTATTTTAGGTGATTTCTGCCTTCTAAAGTGAAATATTTGCAGCAGAAAAAAAAAAACAACCAACCAAACAAACAACCCCCCCCAAAAAAACCCCCAAAAGCCACCAAAACACCAAAAACCAAACCAAACAAACCAACCCCACAAACAACCCTTAGTTGTACAGTGTTTTTAGCAGGATGAGTTCAGTAACAGGTAAATCCTTTATTTCTCTAGGTATTTTAGGAGATTTCTGCTTTTTTAAAGTGACATATTTGCAACAGAAAACAAACAACCCCTCCCCCAAAAAACACCCCAAAACCCACTAAAACACCAAAAACCAAAGCAAACAAACCAACCCCACAAACAAAACCCCCTAGTTGTATAGTGTTTTTAGCAGGCTGAGTTCAGTAACAGGTAAATCCTTTATTTTTCTAGGTATTTTAGGAGATTTCTGCTTTTTAAAGTGACATATTTGCAACAGAACAAAACCAACCAACCAAAAACCCCCAACACCCCCCACCAAAAAAAAACCCCCGAACCAAACCCGAAACACCAAAACCCAAAGCAAACATACAAACCCCACAAACAACAAAGAAAAACAACCTAGTTTTGCAGTGTTTTTCAGTAGACTGAGTTTAGTGGGTCTAAATCAATAGGAGGTTTTTGAAACCTGTGTTTATGCATTCAGCCAGACAGCATATGACATCCATGGCTGATCTCACCTGCTGCCATTGCCTGTTCCATCTCACCTGCTGCTTTTGCCTGCTGTTACTGACTTGACTTTCAGAGGAAGCTAAGGTTCTTGGGGCACAATTAAGAGAAGCAAGCTATTTAGTTAGATTCTTTAACTAAAAAAAAAAAAAAAAAAAAAAAAAAAAAAAGAAGATTATTTTGTAAAGTTTGATCTTTGTTTTTGAAGAAGCAGGTGGGATTTTTGGCGGCTAGGGGATGGTTGTGCTTTCATTCCTGCTAGCATGGCCATTGGATGAAAGAAAGAAAGAAAGTACTGTTGCTATTAATAACTTGCTTTTCATTCTGTTTGTTCCTTCATGTGTTTTTTAAGGTGGGTTTGTGGTTTGATTTTTTTTTTTTTTCTGGTTACAGCCCATCGTTGCAGCACAGTTGGTAGCAGTGGGTGGCAGTCATAAATCCATAGATTTATTGTCATAGAATTCTGTAGCCTGGCTGCCTGCTGGTACAATTACCAGCTTAAAATCAACTGTGGAATTTGACAATTTGGAGGAGTTGTTTTTTACCAAAAGAAAATCAAGATTTTTTTTTTTTTTTAATGGAGATAGTTCTTAGCATTTGTGTCATTCTCTTCTCTCAAAGTCATGGGTCTGTGGTCTTTGATAGCACCTGGCAATCTTTTAGTTTCAAACAGAATGGAAATAGTATTTGGGAGAGAACTGTGCTAAGGTTGGAAAGCAATGATGTTGGGACACTGGGTACTGCACTTATGCAGTTGAAATCACGAGGGTTTCGGCTGTAAATTACTTTCTTGTCATTACATCAGCTTGCTGCAGATATTAATAAACTGTGAGTGATAATCCTGATACGATCTATACTTTACAATGCAGCAATGGCTTTGCATGTTTGTATCACACCAGATATGGTATAAACAGAGTCCTTTTTATGCAAGGACAAAGGTGGGAAGCAGTTTGTCACGATTCTTGCTTGCCACAGCCGTTGCTCTGCATCCTTTGTGTCTGGAAGCAGATTTGCCTTCTAGGCTCTTTTCTTAACTTGATCTTGGCCTTAACTTGAAGTTTTTGGCCCACTTCATTCTCTTTTCAACTACTGTCTTATGTTCCTTTTCCTTACAGGAACATAAGGTGTGCCTGAGTTGGGGACCTCATGGGCCGTTAGCTTTTTAACCATTTTAACCATTAGCTCTGCTTTACCTTTGTTTTTATGTCAGCTTGAGCTGCAAAATGATGAGTTGTGTTTTAACTTTTGTCCCTATTGCTTCTAAAACCAGCTCTGGGTTTTGCCTCTTGCCCAAGGTTCTTAATGTACTTAGTTTAGGATCATGCAATATTTGTGTATGATTGCAGTACATAGGTTGGTATTCTGACAAATCCTGCTGGAGGTAAAGCAAGTACTGAAGGTCTGCCATAGGGAGTTAAAGGTAATAGACTGGAGCAGAAAGCAAAATTCTTGTGTATCCTTTCTAAGAACAAGTAGTTGAGTACCTTTGAGAGTGTTTCATGCTATTCCTTAGAGGGAAAAAAAAAAAAAAGAAAAGAAATTTTAGTCCTAGTTGTGATGTCACTGATTTAGCTCTAAGACTCAGAATACTATTTTGAAGTAGCTGGCAGATAACTAAATCTGAATTTTATTTTAATATGATTTTAATAATTAATGTAGCAATCAATAGAGTATACTTTCACGGAGATGATTGATTGAAGTATCCTTTAATTGCAGCCTTTAATTAGAATTGATGGCTCACCTCCCTAGCTCTTGTCTATTATATTAATAATTACAAAATTGATTCACTTCCATTTTAATTTTGACCCACTGGGGAGCTGTGTGTCTCAAATGCACATCCTTGCAAATGAAGGTGACTTGCTCACAGTGACAAGGTGGCATTGCCTCTTGTTTATATGTGTAAAAATCCATGCATATAAACTCCACTTTTTAGTGTAGTTCTGTTTTAGTCATGTTCTAACCATCATTTATTGGAGGAGGAGTAAAGGAGCAATGGCAGTTAGGGGGTTGGTTTGCTCTATATTTGCCATCTGGTTGTTATGTTAAATGCTTCAAAGAGAGCAGAGCTTTATAGTGGTAGCTGCAAAAATGCCTGGTAGCTGATATGAAAAGACTTAAGATATCTTATTAACATTATCAGAGATGGTTTGTTGGGGGTTTTTTCCCTTCAAACTCTGGGCATATTCTGTTCTTATTTAGTGAATTTTAGGTGGCAGTTCTTTTTTTTAATTTTTTTTAATTTATAAAATACTTTATGCTTATTTATAGAAAAAATATCTTCTTTCCCCATGGACAAAGCAAAGCCTTACCTTCATCCTTTTTTATTTTTGATTGCCCTACTTTCTTTTCTACATCCATTTGCTTTAATCAACCTCCAGGTTCTGAAGAATATAGTGCTCTTTTCCTGACACTGAAAAAAAACCAACCTAAAAAACCCTCCCTGTCTGAATCCTTTATGGTAGATTTGCAGCAGACTGTAGTTCCCTCTATTTTTTCACACCCTCCAGGTGACCTGTTAGATGAGATACTGTAGTGTGGGTTAGCAAAGTTGGTGTTATCACTGTGAGAAATACTGTAAACACAAAAAGTTAGTTCTGAATCCTTGCTGTCTCAGGCAAATGATATCTGTGGGTACATCGGGACATGACTAGAATGCACCTGAAGTTTATAGTAAAAATAGCTTTCTCTTGTGTGTTGAAAAGATACAAGCCAAATACATCTCCCCCAAAGAAAAGCTGATCTCATTGGTGATATTTTTTAAATTCTAAAGGCTTATCCTGCTGGATTCCCTGAGGGTTGCCTTATTTTTTTTTCTCTGTTATCTTGGCTGTTCAGCCATACCACACTGCATAGATCATATACCAGGAGCATTTGAATAGCAATTGGCTTAGATGATACTCTTGAGTAGGTTGTGGATAAATCTTAGTTTTTCCAACCTAGATTTGCATCCTCTTGTGCAGAGAAATGCAGTGAGCAGAGGAAGGTCTTTATTTGGGTACTTTTGAATTGGTTATGACTTTGGAGATCTGAGATGCACATTTCCTGGGAGCTTTCCATGACATATGCTGTAGGCAGATATGCATTAGGTAGTTGAACAGGATTCAAACTCCTGCTCAGAAACAATGTCTTCTAATCTTCACTAGCACATGAAATTTCTGCTTGTTATGATTTCTTATTAACTCCTTCAATCTGATAGTGCTTAGGTGGCATTTGACAGCTTCCCAAATGAACATCTGCACTGTAGTCACTTACATGATACCATCATAACCACCTTGTGGTGACTGCATCAGAGAAAGTGTCTTGAAGGGGTTGACTTTTGAAGATTTGGTTTAGAGTCAACTTGGGAAGAAATGCAATTCTAACAGAACACAATGATAAAATAAATTATAGAATCAGAGAATTGTCAGGGTTGGAAGGGACCTCAAGGATCATCTAGTTCCAACTCCTCTGCCATGGGCAGGGACACCTCACACTAGATCAGATTGCTCAGAGCTACATCCAGCCTGGCCTTAAAAACCTCCAGGGATGAGGCTTCCACCACCTCCCTGGGCAACCTGTTCAACAATCTCAAACAGCACACACAAAGAGTGGAATATTTATGTAACTCAGTCAATTCACCTTCATTAAGGGGCGCACTGAAGGTACAACATTTGGATTGAAGCCCACAAGGTTAAACCGCTCTCGAGTAGGGTAAATAAAATTTCGTGGAATGTTAGGGGTTGGAAGGGACCTCCAGAGATCATCAAGTCCAACCCCCTTGCCAAAGCAGGATCACCTAGGGCAGGCCACACAGGAATGCATCCAGGTGGGAATTTACAACACCATGCCAGAAGTCTGCAGCAAAGATACCACATTCAAAATTTGTCATGTTAGCATTAATAAAACTAAAAATCGCTTTAAATCACTTTTTTTTTTTTTCAGAGTTTATATACATGCACTTTCAGGAGAGGACAAAGTTGAAGCACAAAATTTAGACTTAGGCTTCCTTCTGCATATATGCCTCAAAAAACAGTCTTTAATAATGCCAACAATACCAGACTGCAACAAACTATTGTCTTGTATAATTTTAATGGAGAGGTACATCATCTTTAAGTTACTTATGCTGAACTGTGTGCACCAGAGCTTTCTGTCATAACAAATAAGGAAATACAGCTCTTAGAGATATCCAGCACCTAATGCCATCTTACTGCATGTAATTCTCTTTTCCTGCTGCCTGTTACTATGTTTTACAGAAAGCAGTTCTCCTGGTGATTGTTCATCACTGTAAATAAATGTAGGGTATAAAACCAGGTAGCTTTTCCCTCTTGTTGCCCTCTGCTATTCACCACTACTGTGGAGAGGTTCTTGAGAAGCAAAGGAGTCAAAATTCCTTGTATCCTGTGCTCCTAAATTTCTAATCTACCTGAGCTTGTGGCCTCCACACCACCCAATTTTAGACATTCCATTATTAAGATGCCAACAGCTTACACCAGACTTTTTTCCTAGTGTTTACATTTATTTGCATCTGTCTGGTGCTACTGAAGGAAGTCCCCAGGGTGTCTGCAAGGAAAAGGTGAAGCTGTGTTTGAAAGGAGCCTCTGTCTGCTTTGGGAAACTTTAAACTTTTTACTCTTAGTTCCTTGAGGATTATTGCTGCAGAGTTTCATGCCATTGGTTAGATTTGTAAGGAAAGGAACCTAGAGCTAGGAAGATCACCAAATCTGGACAATTAAGTATTTTGGAAGTCTTGCTCTGCTTCAGAAAATGCCGCCTTCCAAAGATGATGAAGAGAAAAAATTCACTGGGGGGAAAGAAGGAGTGTGTCCAGAGAAGGGCAAGGAAGCTTGGAAGGGTCTGGACAAGTGTTGCAGGAGCAGCTGAGGGAGCTGAGGTTATTTAGCCTGGAGAAAAGGTGGCTGAGAGGAGACCTCCTTGTTCTCTACAGCTCTCTGAAAGGATGTTGGAGGGAGGGGTTGTTCTCTTCTCCCAAGTCACTAGTGATAGGACAAGAGGAAATGGCTTCAGGTTGGACATTGGGAAAAATTTCTTCACCAAGAGGGTTGCCAAGCCCTGGAAGAGGCTGTCCAGGGAAGTGGTGGAGTTGCCATCCCCGGAGTGTGTAGATGTGGTGCTGAGGGACATGGTTTAGTGGTGACCTGTCAGTGCTGGGTGAACAGTTGGACTTGGTAATCTTAAAGGTCTCTTCCAGCCAAAATGATTCTATGAAAGAGAAAGCTGTCTCTTGTCTTATACATATTTGGGCATATGTAAAGGTCTAATATCTTGTTGATCCTTGTATTGTTCATTGAAGAAGAAATCCTAGCTGTACTCAGAAAATATTAAGGAGCTGCTAGGAATGAAAGAATTTAGCTGCTACACACATAAGGAAACTTCCTCTTATTTACCAACAAAGAGAGCCATGGTAATGTGATCCTGGTTTTGTAATCCACATGAAAGTATTACTGTCATTGATATCATTTGATTGTCTTGACACTGCTCTGCAAGCTTGCTTGCCAAGTTTTCTGAGGCCTCACCTGGCACAGCAGAATTTGGGGCTTCAGCTGTAGGAATTCAGATTTGATACTGTTTCAGAAAATGTCTGGACTCTCTCCTGATCAGTTCTTTGCACCCTGGATACTGTACTAGTCCTACAAACCAGAGCATCCTCTTTGAAAAAGTAACTTGTAGCACAGGTATGCAGCTGTCATATCCTAGTGAAAAAATATGTTTTGTATGTTGCTGTCTGTAGGTGTCCACAGATGTGAGAACTGTATATTTCCTATGCTGATAGAATCTTCTGCTTTGTTTATGGCTTTATTCTGTAATACCAGTAAGTAACACTACTTTATAGTTCTGGTTTAATTCACAGACAGAAATGTCATTAAATAAATTCTGGTAGCAATGTTGAGTTGCACCTGAGCCAAATATGGAATGAAATTCACAATGCCAACCTCTAAAGACTCTCGACTAGGTCATAATTGATGACATATTCTAATTGTGTATATGAGGAGCAAAGCAGTACAATAATAATCAAATCCTGATACTTAATCTGAAATGCAAACCTTTTGCAAGCTCAAGTGGAATGCTATGTTAAATCAGTTTGATTTTAAAGTTGGAAGAAAGTTAATGAGTAAAACTTATTTCTAATAAAAAACCCCCACACTGATTCTTTCCTAATTTAATCATTTTTAAAGTTCAGGGAAGTGGCTTTTCAAATTTAATATTATAACTTCTGTAGCTGTGATGATTGCTTATAAATGAGCAGCTGCATCTTCGTTGCCACAGGCTTAAATTAAAGTCCTGAAGTCCCATAGGTTTTGAATTCCATAGCACATTAACAAGAAGCTTACAAATATAGAAAGGCTCATCTTCTAAGACTGAGTAATATCCATGATTAGTAAGGCAAACAAAATGCAGCTATGTACAAAATGCTGCAGTGAAAGCCACTGTCCAAATTAAAGAGTACAAAATGACAAGCCTTACCATAATCAACAGAAGAGGGGAGACTCAGGGACCTGGGGCTCTTTAGTTTGGAGCTGAGGAGGCTAAAGGGTAACCTCATTCATGTTGATAAAGATGTGCAGGGGGAGTGCCAAGAGGCTGGAGCCAGGCTCCGCTCGGTGGTGCCCAATGACAGCACAAGGGGCAATGGGAGAAGGTGAAGCATAGGAAGTTCCATGGAATTTTTTCACTGTGAGGGTGACAGAGTGCTGCCCAGGGGGGCTGTGGAGTCTCCCTCTCTGGAGATATTCAAAACCCACCTGGATGTGTGATCTACTCCAGGTGATGCTGCTCTGGCAGGGGGGTTGGACTGGATGATCTTTTGAGGTCCCTTCCAGCCCCTAATATTCTGTGATTCTGTGACAGACTTAGCTTTTAGATGAAAATGCATTTTACCTGTGTCAGAATTTATCACAATTTAGTAAATTGACTTAAAATAAATCCTGTTGTTTGAGCTGTTGCCTTTTTTCCTCTTTTTAGTTCAATTTTGTGCTGACTTTAAAGGTCCACATCACTTCTTTCACTTGCATCCTTGTTGTTTGGGTTTGGGGTTTCTTTCTTTTATTTGCTTTTTTTTTTTGAGTTGGGTTTGGTTTTTTTTCACTGTCTCAGTCGTTTATGTATCTAGAACACTACAGTCTGTAGTATATTTTCTTTGAAGTGGTGCAAAGAGCTGTGAAAAATGCAATGATTGGGAGAGAAAGATCATGGGCTCATAATCCTTCATCTCAGAATATAACTGTCATGAATGTAATTCAGAGTGATCTTGGTATCAGAATGTATCATGGTACTAAAAGGACTCCTCCATGCATTTTGAGCAGGAAATGCAAATCTAATGCATGCAAATCAGGAAATCTCCATTTTCTGCACTTGATGCAGTAATTTAGTCAACCTATTTGAAAAGTTCAACTCAGAAGCTAGCCTTAAGGAGGAATTGAAAAGAAGTGCCAGAGTTCCTTTAAAGGCACTTGGTTTATTTCAGGAACATGTTTCTAAGAACACCATTGGTAACAGTGAGAAAGCTTTTAACATTTAACTGAAAGGCAAAGTTCATAATGCACTACTTTTTCTTCTTTGTCAAAAAGCGATGTGAGCAAGTGACTGAAGAGTAGTGAGCTATGAAATCTTCATGACTCCACAAGTAATTGTCTAGTTGATGGGATAGAGCTGGGTGATAGGTTGGACTGGATGATCTTGGATGCCTCTTCCAACCTAGCTGATTCTATGATTCTATGATAATTAGGTTTTGAGGGCAAAAAAGTATCATTAGCTTTATTGATATTGGGGGATAAAGAAAGCCCCAAGGGACAGGGGACTGTTAGGGTGTCACCTACTCAGGCATAGGAATGCTTCAGAGGATTTTCACACTTCAGTTTAATGTACATTCTTGCCCTAGCTTAACTGGCTGCTGAAGAATTATACTTTAGCTAGGCTCATGATGCCATCTGAATTTGTCATGGTAATATGTAAAAAACTGTATCAGAGGACTACCACCCACTCTGATGCTATTATTTTGGGGAGTAAGAGATGGGAAGTCCTGGGGGGGAGTGTAAATGTTCTTCAATAATCCAACTGTTGCTGGCCAGTGTAATCTTGCTGTAGGGAGTACCTGTCCCTAAAGCTCTGAATGCTGTTATGAAAAACATAGTACCAAGTGGAACAGAACTTTTGGTGTTTGCCTCATCCCTCAGCAGAATTACTGGGCTCCAGCTCCTTTCCTGAAGCAAGGGAGAAATTCTGTAGTTGCAGAGAAAGAGAGGATCAGCAGAGCAGCTGCTGCACCCTCCCTCCTACACATTCCCAACACATGTAGCTGCAATGCTTCCTTGCTGCTAAAGTAGAGGAGGTATATGAGCAGTCCTGGTGAAGGAAACAGACAAGATACTTGAGACCTGGGCCAGAATTCATTCAGGTAGTTAGTACAGAATAAGTACTGCTCTCAAAATTCCCAGTCTTCATTTATAATTCTGCTGGCATTCCATAAATATAAGCTCTCAGGCAAACATGGCAAGCAAGCAATTTCATTTGTATCAGTAAGGAATCTGATTTTTAGAGGTGAACTTGGTGTTTTGTCCTTGCCTGTTCAGGAGGAGAACTGGTGAGGTTCTTGATTCTGTGTTGTTTGCCTTGTGTTATTGCACAGCAGGTCCACAGAGGAGTATCTGAGCAGCAGCAGCACCTTACACAAGTTCATTAGAAAATCCATCCCACATGAAGGCTCTCTGGAAGAGTAGCAGTGGAAAAAATGTTGCCCTGCAGTCATAGGAGATGCAGTGTCCTCTTTCCCAATGATTTTTGGGGAGGTTTGCTGAGTGTGATATTCAGCTGGTAGTTTAACTCAGGGGGAGGTTTATTCCTGAGGTAATTATATAGCAGTTTTATCTCAAGTGGATTTGTTCCTTGTTGGTATACACAGGTTGGTTGTCCATTTGGCTACATGGAACTTTAATTCACATCCTTGTAATCTCCTTGCAAAGCGAAGGTAAATGTTTACTCTGCCCTCCAGGGAAAGTCTTCTAATCAACTTCTAAGTAACCTAACAGCTTCCATCAGAGACAGTAGCTTGCATGGATTTGTGTTAGAAATTATCATTCATCTTTTTAGCTTTTCAAGATCTATCTGATTTGATACACTGGAAGATTATCTGGTGTCTGCTAGATAAATAATAAGCACATTAAAGGACATTAAAGGACTTCTGTGTTAGAACACAAGGAAATCTTAAACCAGGACATGTCAGAAAAATATTTCTTTCAGTTTTGGTTTTTTTTTTTAAAGAGGTTGCAGGTTTTCCTCATAGGAGAGATGTTCACATCCCTCAATTATCCTCATAGCTCTCCATCGGGCTCTCTCCAGCAGACCCCTGTCTCTCTTGAATTGGGGAGCTCAAAGCTGGACACAATATTCCAGATGTAATCTCACCAGCACAGAGTAGAGGGGAAGAAGAACCTCCCTAGCCCTGCTGGCCACACTTTTCTTGATGCACTTCAGGATGTCTTTGGCCCTGTTGGCCACAAGGGCACATTGCTGTCCCATGGAGAACTTGCTGTCCACTAGGACTTCAAGGTTTTTTTCTGTGGAGCTGCTTTCCAGCAGCCCCTGGTGCCCTCTGTTACTCCTCCCCAAATGCAAGACTCTGCACTTGTCCTTATTGAACTTCATGAGGTTCTCCTTTGCCCACCTCTCCAGCCTGTCCAGATCTCCTTGGATGGCAGCACAACCTGATGGCATGTCAGCCACCCTACCCCTCAGAATCTCAAATCTAAACCTTGAATATAGCTCATTTACCTGAAATTTGCTATTTTCTTCCTCCAAACAGATACCTAGTAATGAATGTGTTAGGTGGTTTGATTTCTTGGGCAGCTGGTCTTACCTAGGAGGATTTTCAGAAGCTTTTTCCCAGGCTTTTAAACTACAGAACTTGAGAAATGTTTTTGAGGAGAAAAGTTCCTTTGCTGATTTGAATTGTTATCACTCCAAATTATAAGATGCATCAGTTCCTACAATTTCCCAAAGTGTATTTCACTGTTTAAATGAGTGGCACTTTTCCTTTTAGGTAATCATATGTGTAGGAGGCACTATTAACAAAGGTTCACATTACTATAGCATAAGAAAAGTAATTGCCAAGTGAACATTACTTTGCATGAAAAGTATCTTTAAAAGTGCTTTTGTTGATATGAAAATTCATTCCAGATATCTTGAATAACATATGTAGCTTTTTTTTTCTATTTTCTTTCTATTTTCTTTCTATTCTTCCAAAAATAGGGTAAGTTCCTTTTTTTATTTTTTTTTTCACTTCAGCAGATTTGGTCTTGTGATATTCTGTGTGCTTGCTTTTGAATGCTTTTGAAAGCTTTTGCTTCTCAGAGGCCTTCACATTTTCATCAGAATTAAGTGTTGCTTCATTTTTTATTTTTTTAAACATGTTTGTTTGTTTATTTACATGCTTAGTGTTCACTGGCAGGGGAAAAATAGTAACTCTGTGCAACACTTCTGGCACCCTGCTAACCTTAAAAATATATGGATAAGCAAATCATTATATTATTGGAAAATATTTATAAGCACCATAGTGGCAAGCTCATTTCCTTTTGGAAGAAAAAATAATGGGGTTTGAGTGAGAAGCATATTTCTGTCTATTAACCATGTTGCTGCTGTTAAGAAAAAAAAAGNAACTTGAACACCCCCAGGGAAGAGGAATCCACGGCCTCCCTGGGCAGCCTATTCCAGGGTCTCACTACCCTCATACTGAAGAACTTCTTCCTAAGATCCAGTCTAAACCTACTCTCCCTCAGCTTCAAACCATTCCCCCTTGCCCTATTGCTTGACATCCTGATGAAAAATCTCTCTGCAGCCTTCCTGTAGGATCCCTTCAGGTATTGGAAGGCAGCCCTAGGGTCCCACTGGATTCTTCTCTAGGCTGAACAACCCAGAATGTCAAATAATTTGGGAAACCTAGTTCATCTAAATTATTTTAATACATGGAATATTTAAATAGAAATGAGCACATTTAAAGATTTTATGTTTTGCTTAAATTCTAGATTTTGGGTAGGCTTGTTTGGTTTTTTTTTTTTTTTTTACTATTTTATTCTTGTTGAAATATGCTCACTTTCCAACTTAAGGAAGCTAAAGGTGGGAAGGTGGCACTTAGTTTAGCCTATTTGCCAAAGAAATTGAGAGTTAGAAGGGAAAAAATAACAGGGAGTTGTTCTCCTAAATACCATTATGAGGAAGTTCTCCTCTGACATACAGTTTAATAGCAGCAACACATAAAAAAAATAAAAAACAAAAAATTATTGACTTTCTACTAACTGCATTTACAGTTAGATGTAGCTGTTAAAATGGAATCAGATGGAGTTTAATATTGTTTGCCTGAATGGTAGTTCACAGAATCATAGAATGGCTTAGGTTGGAAGGGACCTTAGAGATCATCTACTCCAACCTCCCCACCATGGGCAGGGCTAACTCTAATCTAGACTCAGCTGCTCAAGGCTTCATCCAACTCAGCCTTGAACACCCCTAGGGAGGAGGCAGCCACTACCTCCCTGGGCAGCCTGTTCTAGCATCTTTCCAAATGATATATTAAGACAACCATTCCCTCAAAGCAACTGAATTTAAAAAAAAAAAAAAGTGCCTCTGTCCATGGTTTGAGGTCTGTCTTAGTTCTAGAGATTTTGTTTTCCAGCATCATAGAAACATAGAATCATAGAATCATAGAACTTTCCCCAAACATAATCAGGCTGTGCTTACTTTCTCTGCAGCCTTTTGTCATTGATTTTCTTGCACATTTTCCCCTCTGTTTCTCATCTGAGTAACACCCTTTCATAAAACAATAGCAAGATAAAATCTCTGGCCTTTGCCTTTGGTTTTGGAGACATTTCTTTTGCAGTGGAATCTACAGGGTTTTTTAATGCCTGGCTCTTCAGCAAAGAAAAAGGAGTTCTAATCCTTGTTTCCTGCCTTACACATAACAGTATAATAATAATAATCAGTAATTCCTCACCTCTTTTTTATATAATATAATTTTGGGGAAATTATCATCATATCCTTAGCTGATGTCCAACAAATGGTTTATATTCCAGGGATTGTTTGCTTTGTAAGATGACTCATCATCCCTTCTAAGCCTTTAATAAGTAGGAGGTTTGGTGTGGGTTTTTTTTTTCCCTTTAATCTTTTAATTTCCTAGGTTTCTCTCTCAGATGAGAATAATCTGTTTCTTAAACCTGGATTCTTGTGACTATAGCACAACTGACTGTAAAAATAGAAGTTTTCTTATAACTCTGAGAACTCATAGTTTTATAGATTTTTTTTTCTTTGATTCAATTCACATGAATGTGTGAATTAGCATCATAGAATCCCTAAGGTTGGAAAAGATATTTAGGATCATTGAGTCCAACCACAACCCAACTACCATGACCACTAAACTATATCTTGAAGAGCCACATCTGCAGCTTCTTGAACACCTCCAGGGATGGTGACTCCACCACCCCCCTGGGCAGCCTGTTCCAATGCCTCACCACTCTCTCAGTTAAGAAGTTTTTCCTTCTCTCCAATCTAAATCTCCCCTGGCACAACTTCAACCCATTTCCTCTTATCCTACCACTGGTTACTTGAGAGCAACAGACCAGCACCAGCCTCACTCCAGCCTCCTTTCAGGTAGTTGTAGAGAGCAATAAGACCTCCCCTCAGCCTTTTCTTCTCCAGCCTAAACAACCCCAGCTCCCTCAGCTGCTCCTCATATGACACCCTCCAAACCCCTCACCAGCCTCCTTGCTCTTCTCTGGACACACTCCAGCACCTCAATGACTTTCCCATACTGTGGTGCCCAGTACTCAAGCTGTGTCCTCACCAGTGCTGAGTACAGAGGTGCCAGCACTTCCCTACTCCTGCTGGACAGTGTTTCTGATCTGGGCCAGGATGCTGTTTGCCTTCTTGCCGTCTGGGCACACTGCTGGCTGATGTTCAGCCAGAACAACTGGTGTATACACATGGGGATGAATATGTATCTGCACATACATAATGCATGGCTATCCATATGCCACAGCTACAAGACATCTTATCAATGGGTTCAACAGTTAGAGTCTTCTGCTAAGGCTGGTAAGGCTTCCTGTGAACAGAATCACAGAAACATTCAGGTTGGAATAAGCTCTCAAGATCACCAAGTCCAACCCAGAACCCTACTCTGCAAGGTTCACCCCTAAACCATATCCCCAAGCACCACATCCAAACCACCTTTAAACACATCCAGGCTTGGGGACTCAACCACCTCCCTGGGCAGCACATTCCAATCCCTGACCACTCTTGCTGGGAAAAAAATGATTCCTAATGTCCAGTCTAAACCTACCCAGTCACAGCTTGAGGTCATTCCCTCTTGTTCAATCACTTATTGATTCTATAATTCTATAGGTAATAGGTTGGACTTGATGATCTGAGGTCTTTTCCAGCCTGGTTGATTCTGTGGTTGTGTTAATTACCTGTGAGAAGAGACCAGCACCAAGCCTTTCTACAGTCTCCTTTCAGGTAGTAGTAGAGAGCAATGAGGTCTCCCCTCAGCCTCCTCTTTTCCAAACTAACCATCCCCAGCTCCTTCAGTTGCTCTTCATAAGACTTATTTTCCAGGCCCTTCACAGCTTCCTTACCCTCCTCTGCATTCACTCCAGCACCTCCACATCTCTCTTGTATTGAGGTGCCCCAAACTGGACACAATACTCAAGGTGTGGCCTCCCCAGAGCTGAAGCTGAATATTAGAAGACCTGATGTTTGAGGACCCCAAGTTCAAACCTGTAATTTTGCAGATTTCAGCAAGCCATGTGCATAGGTGCATGTGATTGTTAATCATCACATTCATGTGTTTCAAGAAATAGAGCACTTATTCTCAGTTCTTCTTTTATTAGATACTTGACTCATAGAAAGTATAATGTTGCTGCACAAAACATTAATAATGAGGATTTCAGGAGGAGTAATTGCAGATGAAACTTTAAAGGAAACCATTTATTTCTCTCTGAAAGGGAACCTGAGTGAAACATCTAATCAGTAATTTTGAAGCTTAAAATCAATGTTAAGGATGCCCTAGTTTTATGCCAGGTATCAGGAAGATTCTTACAGGTTGATATTTACTTCTTTTCCATTTCATAGATTCCCTTCAATATTTTCTTTTTATTCAGCTATTTTAATTGCTGTTAAAATAGCTATTTTGTTAGGCTAGGAAGGCTAAGTTTCACTCCCTATTTGTGTAAATGTTCTGTGCAAAATCATTTCACTTGGATGAAAAAAAAAATGCAGAGCATCAGTGCTCTAGAATTGCTACCAGCCCATATTCCCTTTTTAGTTTAGGAGATGTATTAGACCATAAAGTTTGCTCAGAGAGAGAGCTCTCTTTCTGTCTGTGATGAGTATGAAAACAGGCTCTGTATTAAGAGCAGTTGGAACAACAATGTGCTCTTGTGCCCAAGAGAGCCAATGGGATCCTGGGATGGATCAAGCAAGGTGTGTCCAGCAGGGCTAGGGAAGTTCTTCTCCCCCTCTACTCTGCCCTGCTGAGACCACAGCTGCAATCCTGTGTCCAGTTTGGGGCTCCCCAGTTCAAGAGAGACAGAGACCTGCTGGAGAGAATCCAAGGGAGAGCCAGGAGGATGCTTAGGGGACTTGAGCATCTCCCCTGTGAAGAGAGCCTGAGAGCCCTGGGGCTGTTTAGTGTGGAGAAGAGAAGGCTGAGAGGGGATCTGATCAGTGTCTATCAATAGCTGAGGGGTGGGTGTCAAGTGGATGGGACCAGGCTCTTTTGGGTGGTTCACAGTGATAAGACAAGGAACAATGAGTTCAAACTAGAACATAGAAGATTTCAGCTCAACATGAGCAGAAACTTCTTTACAGAGAGGGTGACAGAGGCCTGGAACAGGCTGCCCAGGGGGGTTGTGGAGTCTCCTTCTCTGGAGCCTTTCCAAACCCACCTGGATGCATTCCTGTGTGGACTACCCTAAGTGATGCTGCTCTGGCAGGGGAGTTGGACCTGATGATCTCTTGAGGTCCCTTCCAACCTCTGATATACTGTGAGACTGTGAGTTACTTCTCTCCCAAGAAATAAAGGTAACAGCACCAGAACCAAAGGAGAAAACTGTCTTGTTGAGATTTCTATGCCACTTCACATGTATGTGGGGTATGTATGTGTTGCATTTAAGGCTGTGTACTTTTCATCATTTACATAACAAAAGTTTTTCATGTCATGAATTACTGCTCATGTGTTTGAAGAACAGTTGTTGTTATGTATGAGTTTCATTTGCTGAGGTTTTATTCAAATGTAGAGAGGAAAATGCTTATATGCAAGGAAAAGTTAATCTCATTTTGAAGTTAAGAACATGGTTGACAATTTTTACATTTTCTGGGAATGGTGGAAAAGTGCAGTCCTGATTTATAGGAGGTTTTGCAAGATCAGGTTCAGATTGAAGCAGGCAGTGGTGGTTACATAGAATCCCCCTCTACAGTCCATTTAATCATGGGTTACAATAATAAATGTATGGGATCTTAGGGTTAGTAGACTGCTGGACTGTGAATTGTCAGTCTGCTGATGAGAGTTTGTAGTGCAGCCTTTCATTTAGTTAAGATTTTAGCCTTGTCCTCTCTGTCAGGTTTTCCCTTTCAGTGTCAAAGAAATTGGCGTGGTACACTGGAAAAATATAAGGAGATTTAATTAGTGAATGGATTGGGATTACCTTGGGTGGGTAGTAATGCTTTGTGATTTCAGGTTTTCAAATGCTCTTTAAGATTTATGTAACAGCCTGATAAAAATGAGAGTCATATAAATGCCAGACAGTCCTTTCTGAAGAGTACAGTGTGGTCCCCAAAACATTGCAGCTAAGGTTCACAAAATGCAGCAGCACACTGAACATTTAGTGGTTGTTTCTATGAATATGGTGGAACTTTTACACATTGAGTCAGCCTTCCAGCAAACACTTAGAAGTTTAATGGGAGCCATATATAGATATGTGCCTGGTAAGTATAGAAATGTTTGCATTCTGTGGCATCTTCTAGAAAGTATTCTCCTGGTTGTTCTAAGATGTACATTAGTGCTCTAAAAAAGAGGAGAGGAGAGGAGAGGAGAGGAGAGGAGAA
>VXBD01003484.1:150753-195753 GCA_013399975.1 Indicator maculatus
AGAAGAGAAGAGAAGAGAAGAGAAGAGAAGAGAAGAGAAGAGAAGAGAAGAGAAGAGAAGAGAAGAGAAGAGAAGAGAAGAGAAAAACCCACAACTTCATGGTCTGTTGTGTTGAAGTTCTTGATAAAATTAGTGCAATGTGGCTGCCAAAGATATTTCCTAGAAGTAAAGTTTCAGATAGTTGAAGGAGGTGGAATTTAAAATGAATGATGAAAATAAAGTTGCAAGCTGTTTAATTTTTAGACCTAACTTATTGGGTTTCAAAACAAGTTTTTGTTTGCTTACTTTTAAATTTGTTTCTTTACTTTTAAGTTGCAAGCTGGTTAATTTTTAGACCTAACTTACTTACTAGATTTCAAGACAAGTTTTTGTTCACTTGCTTTCAAATTGCCTGACGACTGCTAATGGTTTCATCTTTTTATCCTCCATGGAACTGCAGAGAAAAAAAAATCTGTTTTATGCAATGGTATATCTCTTTCCATGTTAAAAAAAGAAAAGTTTCCCCAAAAATACATCCTAAAAGCTAACAAAAAAATCTGATGCAGTTTTTTATAACTAAAGGAGAAAAAAAATCTCATTTATGTCAACAGTACACAGGCAGACTTGTTTTGTGCAATTATATTCTGCCTCTCTGATAAGAAAAAAAAATTATGCACATGCAAATTGAATTGTGATTCTGGTAGAAGAGGAAAGAAACCACATTTTAGTTGCAGAAAATTAGAGCTCATACAAATACTTGGATTACTTAGCAGAAGTAAGCATGAAGTGATTGTGGCAACCTCAGATGTAGCATCTATTTAGATAGTGGCTTTCCTGTTTTGCAGCCACATGCAAACATCTGACATGGACTTTATTGGTATTGAAGAGAGAGATAGAAATTATTTTTAAATGTTTTTTTAAAATGGACAGGGATGGTGACCACCTGCTTTACAATTGGTTATTTTCTGTGGCAGAGTTCCAGGGGGCTTGAGCACCTCTCCTATGAGGACAGGATGACGGAACTGGGATTGTTCAGTCTAGAGAAGAGAAGGCTCTGGGAAGACCTAAGAGAAGCTTTCCAGTACCTGAAGAAGGCTACAAGAAGGCTGCAGAGGGACTGTTTACAAAAGCCTGCAGTGATAGGACAAGGGGCAGTGGTTTGAAATGAGAGAAGAGGAGATTTAGATTGGATGCTAGGAACAAGTTCTTTACCATGAGGGTGGTGGAACACTGGAACAGGTTGTTCAAGGAGGTAGTTGAGGCCCCATGCCTGGAGATATTCCAGGTCAGGCTTGACAAGGCTCTGGGCAACCTGATCTAGTGGAGGATGTCCCTGCTCAGTGCAGGAGGGATTGGCCTAGATGACTCTTGGAGGTCCCTTCCAGCACAAACCATTCTATGATTCTGGGATTCTATGACTATGACTGTCTTCTCTTCTACTTGTTTTAGACAATGACACCAACTCCACTTTGAATTATAAATAATTAAAAAGAAGAAGAATTTTGTATTGAGTACATTGGAAGGGTGCTGACTATTTGGCTTTCTCTAAGTCAGCTGTTTCAAAAATGAGATCTGTATTTTAAATGCATATTTTGAAGCTCATTTCAGAAAGAAAAAATAAGCATATAGGTGGCTGAGCTTTTGTTCTCAGAAATGTGAGAAAAGAAGTGGATGCAACTGTTAACTGAAAATGAGAAATAGTCTGACAGTTTAATTTTAGACACTAATGGAGCCTAAAAGCTTTTACAATTACAGAAATTTCACCAACTTTAGTGATTCATAGGTTTTTGGGGGCTGTTTTCTTGTTATTGTTATAGAGGTTGGGCATATGCCTGGCAGTTTTTCTTAGCTGTGACTCTTGTTAAATTATTGTACTCTGTTATTTGAGGGAAAAGCCATTAGAGTTGTGTGAAGGAACACGACAACAGCACAAGTAATTCCCAGCTCTCCTTCTAGACAATTTCTCCACACTTGGTTTTTTTTCCCCCCACATTTGCCTTCCCCCCCTTATTTTTTTTTCTTTTTTAGACATAAACCTCAAAGAAAACGTGCTACTGTTAGGTGATGCACTTCAAAACTGAATCTTACACTGTGTGGAATGTGCACAGCTGTGTTTCTCCATGGAGCAGTGATTTCCATTCCCTGCATCCTGGTTTTTATACATGCTGAACACATGGAGTGTGTTTGGTCTGCAGTCTGACATAAAGCATATTTTGATTATATTGTGCCTTCTAAGACAACACAGATTGTAAAATACCCTTTAGTCACTTTGTGTCAAATCTAATGAAACTCCTCTTTAGCACTGACTGTTTTCCTTTCAGATGTTTTGACAGTAGTCATCCCTGTTAAGTGCTTTCTGTATTGGGCTTGGGTAGCTTGGACGTAACCTGATCTGTGTTTTGTTCCAGAGTGTTGTCTGCTGACCTAGAGAACACTTGCATTAGCTCCATTGATCAATCCACATCACATCTCATCATTTAGGAGACAATTAATACTACCACGTAAAGACTCCCCTGAGCATTTTCTTGGAGCTGGATTGCTTTACACAGAAACCACAGGAGTCGTTTGCAAAAGCTGGAGGAAGCCAAGTAGGGGGAAAAAAAAACTTAAAAAGTATTAAGAAAGCTTTGTTTAGGAACCAAGTTTTGTTTTCTGTAGTGATTTCCACTGATATCATTTAAACTCCATTTTTTGATGGAGTGTTCTGGGGGGAAAAAAAAATCAGTTGTACTTTGATGGTGGTTTGTAGAAAAGACACTTTCACAGGTTGTTAATTTGGGGAAGAGGAGGCTCCAAGGAAAACTTATTGTGGCCTTCCAATATCTGAAGGGAGCCTACAAGAAATCTGGTGAGGGACTTTTTAGGGTGTCAGGTAGCAGTAGGACTAGGGAGGGTAGATTCAGATTGGATGTTAGGAAGAAGCTCTTCCCCATGAGGGTGTTGAGACACTGGAACAGGTTGCCCAGGGTGGTGGTGGAAGCCTCATCCCTGGAGGTGTTTAAGGCCAGGCTGGATGTGGCTCTGAGCAACCTGATCTAATGTGAAGTGTCTCTGCCCATGGCAGGGGGGTTGGAACTGGATGATCCTTGGGGTCTCTTCCAACCTTAGCAATTCTGTGACATAAGTTTTCTAAAAATCTTTTTTTCTTGAGAAAACGATTATTATACTTGCATGACAATTTCTGTTATACTTGTATAATATTTTAAAAATTGTTTTCCAAAGAACATATTTTAAGAGAGGGAAAAAAAAAAAAAAAAGTCTCTTGTCCTGCCAGTTTTGCTGCAGTTTCTTCCACAAAGTTGAATTTCAGCATTGCCTGATAACATTTCTGAAGGAAAAAGCCTTTGAAAGATTTTAAATGTGCACGAATAAGTTAAGTTAATGAACAGGCAGGGCTCTTAATGTGCTGCTTCATCTTTAGCTAATGAAATATTTAATCTTCAGAGGTCACCCACAGTAGCAGACAAGAAGCATTTACTAATGAAAAACGTTTTTCTTTCGGATGACTAAGGTTGCTCCACTGTTTTGTTAAGGTCTCTGTTGCAGAGTTTTAAGCTTGTGCTTAGAAGATGAGCTGATAACAGGATATTACTAAAGAGATGAAATTAATAGGAAGGGAGTTTTAGGGAAAAGGTTGCTTGCCTCCCTGGCACGTTTCTCCTGTGATTTTGTGCAAATTGCACAATGTTAATGGGGGCAAACAAGAGGGGGAATTTCAGAAATCATTGCAAACTTAATGTTCATTACATCATTACATGGCCATTGCTACTTGTTCAGGTAGAGTGAGTGGTTTTATTTATTTTTTTTGTTTCATTGGAAGAGATTCCTATGTGACCATGTCAATATTTACTAGGAACATGTGGGAAAATTATATTTATTTTCCTGGTGATTCCATGGCTCAAATTTGTTGTTTTGCTTCCTGCCTTGTAATTTTGAAGCAAAACATGTGCTGGCCTTGATGTGTACCTGGCATATTGCTAATGTTTTCAGGAATGCACTTAAAATCACAATAGTTCATGTAATGAGTTTCTTTTATTAGTAGAAATGTTGTACTGTTATTTGAAGGTAAAAACCAGGGTGCTGAGAAATTATGGAATGTGTTGGAAACGTGCAGGATGTGTTTGGGGAAGTGTTCTACTACATGCAATTTCAAATCAATTTCGTTTGGGCATCTAGGTTGTCTCGTTTGGGTATTTCTGCAGAACAAAAGAGGAAACTTCAGTGCTGCCTGTTTTAAGTTTCCTTTTTTTTCCTGCCTCCTGTTAGATCTTGGGTTTTCAGTCAAAACTGATTTTGCAGAACCTATTTAAGTGATTTGATATATGGAAAACAGAATGTGGATTGTTGCAGTCAAGTGTCATCATACTTGTGTCCTGGGGATCCATACTGGGTATTTTATATTCTGTGTCTAGGGAGGGCTTGTCAAGCTGTAACCCAACGTGTAAATGTAGGAAGACAGCAAACCTTTGAACAACTTTTGAGAAGGCTATGTTTTTTCTTTGAGTTGGAAAGAATGTAAACACCTTGTAACTGAAGAGAAAGGCTAGGCAGAAGCTGACTGGATATGTTGAGAAGCTTGTTTGTCAGTATTAACCTATTGTATGCTTTGCTTGGACCCATGTCAGTGAAAGGATAGCCAGTTGGGATGTGACAGCTCTGTATTAGAAAAGTATATAAGTTGACTATGTAACAGAGAAGGAGGCTTTGGCTTTGGCTTATACTTAAGCTCTTGCTTTGCTTTTGCTTGTGCTTAGTGCTTTGCTTAGTTACACAGGCAGTAAACGCTTTTGCCTTTCACAACAAGAGTCTCTTCACCTGGAAACACCACAACAGGGGAAGAACATGACTGCTACAATGATAAATGAAACCACTCTAGTCACTAAAAATAAATGAAGTATTTTCCCACAATTCTGCATCTATCTGTGGCCATCTCCTAGGTGCTTTCAATAAGAAATCAAATGAAGAGAGACCGGTGTGGTTTTTGTAACACACGTAGCACAGTTTCACTTAAAGGGTTATGTGGCAATGAAGGCTTTGTTTATGTGTTTCTAAAGAATCATGAGTAAAGCTTTAGTAATTATTCAGTGCTTGTTGGGAATCTGCATAGATTTGCAAAATCTATGAGGTAGCATGCAAATGACAAGAGAAATGTGGCACTGTGTTTCACCAGCCTGCGGGGATAGGCAATTTTGTTATAAGAGTCAATGAAATCAAAGGTGAGAGCCAGGTAATGGTGATGTAAGGGAAAGGGAGGGACAGCTCTAGTAAGAGAGTGGACTGAAGAATGTGCATCAAACTAGAGAGGAGGGTTAAATGAAATGATGCAGAGCAGACCAGAACAGTTAGAACTGAAAACCACTCTAAACTGGTCACAAGAAACAGAGGGTTACACTTTGCTGTAGGGTTTGAAAATGAAGAATATTTTTAGGGCCTCTTTTTCTTAAGCATCTGCCTTGTATTTAGGAATTACTAGGGTGGGAAAATGTCTCCTCCTCTGCTTCATTACCACAAATGGCCTGGTATTTTTAGACAGAGAATACTAGAACACATGTTGTGCATATTTCACTGATCAGACCTGTGTGGCAGGTATAGAATACTTCCCTGTGACCTTAGAACGTGGTTACTTAGAGGGGAATCGTGTGGAGTCTGGGCATCCTGCATGAACAGCATTCAGCATAGCTTTCAACAGCAGTTCTTGAGATTCAATTTGTGAGGGATTGACTGCTTTCTTGGTGCAAGCTTTCCTGATTCCTAACTGCTAAATCACATTAAATGTGAGCTTTCATAATTTCTGCCTGTTCATCACGTTAAATACAGCTTACATGCTGCATGTGCAAGTAACTGCACTTATTGCAGGGATGTTGTAAGGTAGGAAGGTTAGACAAAGTAAAGTGGATACTCAAGTCTATGACATCAGTTGGCCTCAGAAGGTCTTGCTGTCACAACTTCAGCTGTTTTGAGAAATGATCCAGAATTGTCTGCACTAATTGAATGTATTTGCAGTTCCTTTGTCCATTACAAAATCTTCTTCCAAGTGTCTCCATAAAACTGGCTATTAGGTTCAACCTTGGGTTACCTAAAAAAATTATACAACGTTTTAGAGTAATCTAGAATTAGGTCAAAATAGTTGAAAAGATGTGCATTCTGTACATGATTCTCATATTTGCTGACCTTTTCCATGGTGGCCTGGAAAGTTGTGTTTGTAGGATCTGCACAAACACCGTCCTCAGATCCATCTGTAGGTCATGTTTGGGAAATCTCTCCTTTCATTTGTGTGTTTCTGGAGGTGATGCTGGTTGGTTTTGCTGAGATTGCTCTTGAGTGCCGTCTTTGTGCCACAGTGAGGTTCAGCAAGACCAAGTGCAAGGTCCTGCAGCTGGGTCGAGGCAATGCCAAGCACAAATCCAGGCTGGGCAGTGAGTGGCTGGAGAGCAGCCCTGAGGAGAGGGACTTGGAGGTGCTGGTGGATGAGAAGCTCAACAGGAGCTGTCAATGTGCACTTGCAGCCCAGAAAGCCAACCAGAGCCTGGGCTGCATCAAGAGAAGTGTGGCCAGCAGGTCAAGGGAGGTGATTCTCCCCCTCTGCTCAGCTCTGCTGAGACCCCACCTGGAGTACTGCATCCAGTTCTGGAGCCTCTGTTACAAGAGGGATCTNTGACAGGACTAGGGGGAATGGAACAAGCTGGAAGTGGGGAGATTCAGGCTGGATGTGAGGAAGAAGTTCTTCCCCATGAGAGTGGTGAGAGCCTGGAATGGGTTGTGCAGGGAGGTGGTTGAGGCTCCATCCCTGGAGGTGTTTGCAGCCAGGCTGGATGAGGCTGTGGCCAGCCTGATGTAGTGTGAGGTGTCCCTGCCCATGGCAGGGGGGTTGGTTCTAGATGATGCTTGAGGTCACTTCCAACCCTGACTGATTCTATGATTCTATGACTCTATGATTCAACAGAAGCACTTTGTGGGGCTTTGAAGAATCCCTTTCATTCAGACCAACTTCTTTGTGTGTCTGCAGGTACTACAGAGCGGGTGTGTCTGATCCAGGGAACAGTCGAAGCACTAAACGCAGTTCATGGCTTCATTGCAGAGAAGATTCGAGAAATGCCTCAAAACGTGGCCAAGACAGAGCCTGTCAGCATTCTACAGCCTCAGACCACTGTTAATCCAGACCGCATCAAACAAGTGAGTTTTTGATGGGGAATAGAGAGCCACAGCAGCTCCTTAGAAATTCTAAAGCTTAAAGGCTGCAAGGGCTCGACATTAACATGTTCTTTTATGAAAAAAGTTCTTTTACCCTTTAGTAATTTGCTGGTCCTCTTTTTCTTTGTACTTCTGTGTTCCATGGTTCTCAGCAGTTCCTTTAGACAGTGTGTTTTTTTTTTTTATGTTTCAATGCTTTAATGTGCTTCTTTCAGAAACTTTTCTTTCCTGTGTAAGGTGCTAATACACTTCTAGGTTTTAGTCAGAGATCACTGAATTTTAAGCTTGAATGATGAACTTCTTTGTAAAACCTTAGTGTTGCTAAAAATCACATTTTAACTGTTTCCTGCTTTTATGTATTTAAAATAAAATCAAAACTGGTAACTGCTTTTTTTTTTTTTTTTAGACACTTAAAACCTGACCTGTAAAACTTGAAAATATCATTTATTTGTGATGTTTTCTACAGTTTACTTTTATGGTATTTTTTGACATCTTTTTGCCTCTTCTTTCTCTTTTTTTTTCTTTTTTTCCCCCACCAAATCTATGGGCAATGCAAAATATATTTGCAAGTTATTATTGGTATAGTATTCTTTAGCTTATTTCATCTTCCAGAACAATTTTAATTAAAAAAACAAATAAAGTAAATTGCCCTGTAAGGTGAATGTGAAATATGTGTCATAGGGGATGTTAAACTGGTTTCCATTGTATTGAATGAGGAAAAAGATGAAGAAAGAAACAAGTGACCTTTAGTAAAATCTTTTCCTGTCTCTCTATGCTATATAGGATAGATTTTAGTTTCTCACCTGCCTTATATAGGAAAAGATTATTTTCTCCTTCTATGCTAGGAGGATTCATTGTTTTATAAAGTAATTTGGTAACTGTGTACAATTACTTTGCTTTGTATATAGTGACAGAGAATGCTTATATGAAGATGTGTTTGAACAGGATGAGTTTGGAATGATCAAACTGCTCTGGGTGGATGGAACTGTGCCTAAGCCATTGTATATGATTTCTAATATTTACTGCTATAGCCTGTGTATGTGATACTTCTACATACAAAATACTCTAGACCATTTCTAAGAAATTCCTAAAAGGAAAAGCCCCAATTTTATAGAGTCAAGTTTCTCAATTATTAGACATGACAATGACTATGCCTGAGAGAAGAATTTTGAATGGCTTCTCTGCTCAGAAAATGGTAGATTTTTATGCCAGTACTTCTTAACCCCATGGGAAATGGGTGTTTTTATTACCATGAAAAGTGGGGCTCCCCTTTGCAATGAAGCTAAGTTTTAGATAAGTGAAGCTAAGTTTTAGATAAGATCCTGAGAAACTGGGTGACAGAGCTGCTTAGTGATATGCCTAACCCCTTCCAGTCTTGTGTCAAAAGTTATTTTAGCTTCTCTGTCCACAGTATTGCTTCAGAAAACTTACTTGCAAACTTGCTGATATTTTGAGTTTTTTTTTATTATTATTATTTTTGTTTTGTGGTTTTGGGTTGGTTTTGTTTCATTTTTGTTTTGTTTGGGTGTTTTGTTTGGTTGGTTTGGGGTTTTTTCCCCCCAGTTTGGTTGGTTTGGGTTTGTTGGGTTTTGTTTGTTTTCAAACAATTCCAGGTTTGGAATCTTCTGTTATACTCTGGAGGGATGACTTAGTGAACACAGCTGCTGCTAGTGAAGTCAAGACATAGGCTAAATAAAATGTATGACTCTCAATGCTGTGATTTAGTGACTGGCTCTACATCTTAAAATTCTAATACATTGCTCTACATCTTAAAATTTTAATATGTTACCTGTGTACATACAGGTGTGTATTCATATGGCTACAAAGATCTGGAGATGTGCACATGTTGAGCAGTTTTAGCCATAAAGAATTGTTTAACTTCTCTTTTAGTGAAGCAGCATTGTGTATGATAAAGTCAATGGATCTAAAACCCATTGTTTCTACCAAAAAAAAAAAAGTAAAATTATTAGCTTAGCTCTTAGAGTTCACAGTGAAGTAATGTGTCCTCCAGTGTCAGAATATCCTGTGTACTAATGACAGATAGAATGCTTCCATTACGAAAAATTAAGGGGATATTTTATAACAGGTGATTGTGGTCTAGAAGTCTGGCGGTGCTGTTTTGTTTTTAGCAGCAGACAGGTCACAATTTTGTTAAAATGTTCAGGATGTGTAACAGAAGTCATTTTGGACTTGGCAAAAATAAGCCTTGTGAATTAACATTTCTTATTGGACACGAATTTTAAATGGCTTTTCCTGCCTTGGAGTATTACTCCAGAATTTTGGCACCCAAAGTATTATGTTGCAGACTGAGGAGAACAGACTGCATCTGAGATCAAGGGTTGATTTGAAATAATAAACTTCACCTTCATGAGGAACTTTGAAGATATTTCTGTTGGTTTTCTGGCTGTTTCTACCAAAAAAAAAACCCCAAAAAAACCCAAAAAACCAAAGGTAGTTTTCTCCCCATGAATGGTGATACCTGTAGTTGAAGCCTTGCAATGCCATCCACATCCATCTGAACATGCAGCTCTCATTTCTCTCTTCTCATTTCTTTGTCCTGGGCTGCTTTGCCAACATTTGCCTCAGAGACCTGAGCTAGGAAGGATGATATCTTCCGGCTGCAGTTTCACTGAAGAGCAATTGCTAAGCCCTTTTGCTGACTGAGTTTCAGCACTTTCTGTCTTCAGGAAAGTCATGAAGGCTAAGTCTGGCCTGGCATTTCTCCTTACTAATGGAACTCACTATCCAAACATACTGGTCTCTCTAAATTCATCTTTTTCAGCTTCAGAAGATTTGCAAACAACTCTACCTGATTCCTTTCAAGCCTTTTTCACTACATCTTTCCACACCTGCAAATCCTGTACATTTATCTGTACATAGCAGGCAGTTCTCTCCTTCCAGCAGATCTGATAGCTATTTAATTGAAAAAGGATTCCATCTTTTATCTCTACATAACATAGGTAGTCTCTTCACAGATGCCAAGTGTCTGCTGTTTCTAGGTAGCATTCTGTAGTAAACAACTAATTCCTGTGCCCTTCTACTTCTTAGAACACCTTCTCTGAGCACCTAACCTCTCTTTTCTCTCTTCATTACCTGAAGTGTCTGCACTGACTCTTGCAGACATGTATTGTGAGCCAGGAGGACAGAATACAGCCTTGATAAAGTAGACAGGAGCCTGAGCTGGTTTGGCTTTGTAATTTAGCATACAAAGCTTTAAATTTCACCTCTAGATGAATAGCAGCTCCTATGAACAACTGAAAAGGCTTTGTAATGGGGTCTTAGCACAGCACATCACATCACACTCTGCAGAAACTATTGCAGCTTCTTTGTATGCTAGTTGAATTTTCCTTCCCTCTTTCAGTCATACAACAGATGTTGTAGGAGCCTGTCCAGGAAACAGATGGAATCAGCAATGACCATTGCAGAACTGTGCATGATATGGAAGGGAAGCTGTATGAACTTACAGCTAACCTTCTTTGCCATATTTGGCCTTCTGAGATCTTTTCCAGCCTGAATCATTCTATGATTCTATGAAATGTTTAGCTATTGGTTTCACAATTGCATCCTTGAAAACCAGGAGTAAAGCTTCACCACATAAAAATCCCAATTAATGTTTTCACTGAAGCCAGTTTCATTTCAGCTTTTCCATTAGATAATTAACCTGTCATAAGTCTTTAACCTCTCTTTGTTAACCATGGTCCCAGACCTTGTATTCAAAGTCTGCAAAACTGAGTGCCTGAACTTCAGATTTGTAAGTTCATATTCTTCCAGTGAAAACGGCTACTTTTACTTCAGAAATGCTAATTAAAACAAATATGAAAGTGAAACAGTCTTAATTTTTAAATAAAAACTACTTCAAAGTACTTAGGAATACAGGTCTGAAAATATTGGCTTTGATTTTTAAAATACAGGGTATAAGTTTTTCAAACTTATGACTGAGTAGACTTCATAGAATCATAGAATGGTTCTCATTAGAAGGGACCTTAAAGATCATCTAGTTCCAATCCCCTGCCCTGTGCAGGGACACCTTTGTCTAAATCAGATGGCTTAAATCCTTTTCCAACCTGACCTTGAATGCTTCCAGGAAGGGACATCCGTATGCTTCTCTGGGCAACCTGTTCTCCAGTTTCTCACCTCTCTCACTGTAAAAATTTCTTCCTTATGTCCAGTCTAAATCTACCCTCTTTCAGTTTAAAACCATTCCCTTTTGTCCTATCACTAGACTCCCATGAAAGACTGATTCCCTGTCTTTCCTGTAGGCTCCCTTTAAGTAATGGAAGGTTGCTATATGCTCCTTGGAGCCTTCTCTTTTGATGCCCCAACTGTCTCAGCCTACCCTCTGGTCCTCCAGCCCCCTGATCATCTTCATGGTCCTACTCTGGACCTACTCCAAAAGTTTTAAGTCTGTCTTGTGCTGAGGTCTCTCGAGCTGGATGCAGTACTTCAGGTAGGGTCTCACCAGGATGGAGTAACAGGGAACTATCACATCTTGACCTCCTAGATAGACTTTTTTGGATGCAGCCCAGAACGTGGTTGGCTTTCTATACTGTGAGCACACACAGATGGCTTACATTCAGGCTTTTGTCTACCAATACCCCAAAGTCCATCCTTCCTTAAGAAACCTTCACTGGTTTCTTTAATGCTTCTCCATTCTGACTGATCTTTTCTTTTTGTTTTTGTCATCCATTTAAGGCAAAAGTCTCTCACCTAGATGAACCTTACTAAACACCAGAATATTTTTCATTTGAGGTAAACAATAACAAGTTATTTTGGAGATCACTGTGTCCCTTAATCTAGTCAACAATTTCTCATAAACTTTTCTCACCTTTGCAACTAGGAGAAAAAAAAATCACACCAGCTACCATTCTGCAAGGAATACTAAGACGTGTTTACAAGTTGTGAGGACAAAAACCCAAACTGGAACTACCATTAGATCCCATCCCAAAACTTCAGCATGCCAAATATGTATAATATATCCTGGCTTTTGTGTGCCCTTGACTTCATTCCAGTGCCTGATCACTGTTTTAATTTTCTGGTTTATTTCACCAGTGTTGGATATAACCTCAATATATATGCAAAACATTGGTTAACTCTGTAGCTGGTGATCAACTCTTCATTGCATGTCCTTCACAAGTGGAATGTGAGTAGATTTTGTTGTGGGATGATCAGCAGCATTCAGCATTTTTCAGTAGGGTTCTGATTCTTAAGAAAATTCAGGTTTGGTGATATTTTTTCCAAATCCCATAGTAACTCACAATCAAAATGTGACATATTCTTTCCTTCTAAGACTTGGGGTTTTTGGACCATATCTTCTTACATGTTTTGATACCTAGGTGTGGTTACCCAAGTTTTTTCATATTTCTATATAACAGCACTAGATTTTGTAGTGGTTCTGTGTTACTGTAACAAGTTTTCAGGGGGAAAAAAAATCCTGATTCTTCTTTGTCCATTGTAATCTTCATCCTAAATCATTCCCTTCATCCAGAGTTGCTCTGATGATCCAGATGATACCTGCTGGTTTGCTTTTAAGTTGCATACCCCTTCTTGTCCCTTGTCTGAATGCAAGGTAGTCTTTCTTTTTTTATCATACTTAAAAAACTTCTTTCATTTTCCTAAGACAGGTGCTGAAGAGTTTATAAATGCAGATAAATTACCTCTATAAGCACCTATAAAGTAAGCATTTCATCTATATATGCTCATTTTCCTAGTCTTTTTTTTGCATTGCCCCATGCCCTGATTATTCTTCTACACAAAGGCAAAACCAAATGCAAAGTGGATGAAATATCAACAGATTGTATTTTATTTGTTGTTTACCAGTAAGATTAGATCATTGATGCCATTAGCCTGTTGTATAGAAATTATTAATCCTTGATTATTTCTTTTTCCAAAACTGATTTTTTGAAACCTTGTGCATTTGTAGTTACAACCGAGATGAGACTCATGTGCCAGAGTTCACAGCAGGTGAAAAGAAAACTCAGTATGTTTAGCACAGGAAGTAGGTCTGTTTAGGAAGGCTCATATCTGATACTGTTGAAAGTCTATTAAGTCAATCTTTTGTGTTGTTCAGCACAACAGGGCACTGCAGTGCTTGCTGCTTCTCCTTTTAGCTGCAGAAGTCATTCAACTATTTAATGCCACTCAAAAAAGCATAACACCTTTGCTTAAACCACATTAAGACACTGGCTTAGGCAAATTAGTTTTGCCATCATGTTAATTTCAGTGACTTTGAAAGCACTAATATTAATATATACAAGGCTGAAGCTCAGTATTAACCTAATATTAATTGTAATTTAGTGTGTTGCTATCGAGATTTCCTTTGTTTGGGAAACCCTGTAGTGAGAAACTGGAAATCTATAGGTTGTAAATGTGGTTTCATCTTCACATTTAAAACATATCCTTTACCTGCTTTTATGTCTCTAGCTCTGTTTTCAAATGGTATTCATTTTCTGCCTTTTCTTTTTACTCTTCCATATATAAATATACTTAATAGGTACTGAGAAATAACAGTCTCAGCACAATACTTTTTATCTAAGGTGTAAGTATTGAACAAATTTTAGTATAGATAGGGTGTTATTTTAATTTTTAGTATAGATTAGTATGGATTTAGTATAAATTTTAGTATAAATAGGGTGTTATTTTAAATTTTAGTGTAGATTAGTATGGATTTAGTATATATTTTAGTATTGATAGGGTGTTATTTTAATTTTTAGTATAGGTTAGTATGGATTTAGCATAAATTTTAGTATAGATAGGGTGTTATTTTAAATTTTAGTATAGGTTAGCATGGATTTAGTATAAATTTTAGTATATATAGGGTGTTCTTTTATTTTTTTAAGATAGATTAGTATGGATTTAGTATAAATTTATATATATAGGGTGTTATTTTAATTTTTAGTATAGTTTAGTATGGATTTAGTATAAATTGTAGTATTTATAGGGTGTTATTTTAATTTTTTAGTATAGATTAGTATGGATTTAGTATAAATTTTAGCATTGATAGGGTGCTATTTTAATTTTTAGTATAGATTAGTATGGATTTAGTATAAATTTTAGTATGGATTGTGTGTTATTTTAAATTTTAGTATAGTTTAGTATGGATTTAGTATAAATTTCAGTATAGATAGGGTGATAGTTTATATAGAGTGTGACTTCAGTCATTTATACATAGGAACTGGTCTCAGAGGCCTTTTGTGTTCATGGAATGTTCATAGAATCAGCAAGGCTGGAAAAGACCTCAGAGATCATCAAGTCCAACCTATCACCCAGCACACTCTTCAGATGGAGGAGATGTATTCTGTACTGATGTGATACAGCTGCAGCTGCACTGTCTCTGAAAAGGATGAAGCATGGAAGTGTGATGCTTTCACACCCTGAACCCTTTAGTATGTTGGGCAGCTTGAGAGACATCTCTCACAGGAGAAGCAATTCTTGTGTGCAGAACAAGGTATAAGCAATTCTTGTGTGCCAGACAAGGAAGAAGTACTTTCTTGTACTTTCAGAAAATACTGCAACTCAAGTATGACTCCAGCTGCATTTGATTTCTAAAATTAAGCTCCTTTTTTGTTACTTGAAATTGGTTTTCTCAAAGCATCTCAAAAGCAAAAGACACTCACATACCTTCCATTCCTTGTCTCATATGTAACCAGATAGGAAATAATACTGGAAAAAACCAAAGACCACTAATTTCATCACACTGTACTATTCAAGATATAATGGAAAAAAAAAAAAAATCCATGATGTGATGTGTGGTAGAAATTTTGACTATTTTCTATCACCCCATCACTAGTTCCNTCTATTTTATTTATTTTCTTTTCTTTCATTTTATTTTTATTTTATTTTATTTCCTTTTATTTCATTTTATTTTTATTTTATTTTATTTCCTTTTATTTCATTTTATTTTCTTTTACTTTATTTTATTTTATTATTTTATTTTATTATTTTATTTATTTTCTTTCATTTTATTTTCTTTCATTTTATTTCAATTCATTTCATTTTATTTCATTTCATTTTTTTCATTTAATTTTATTTTATTTAATTTTCTTCTTATTTTTGGGCAACTACATTGTATTACTTTCATATTGAAGAAATAAATAGATGTTTCTCCATAAATTAATGTGTCTCTAGAATTATGCAGATTCATGAGAAGTCTTGAATTTTTACAACATGCTGTCTGTTCATATATATATATATACACACACACATATGTATATCTGTACTTTTTTATATATATGTATAGATATAAAACCCAAACCCAATTATAGTCACAGAATGGTTTGGGTTGGAAGGGACCTCCAATGGTCATCTAGTCCAACCCTCCTGCAGTCAAGCAGGCACATCCTCTACTAGACCATGTTGCTCAAGACCCTTCTCAATCCCAACCTGGAATATCTCCAGGGATGGGGCCTGTTTACCTCCCTCATGGTAAAGAACTTCTTCCTATCATCCAGACTAAATCTGCACTTCTCTAACTTCAAACCATTGCCCCTTGTCTGATCACTGCAGACCTTTTCAAACAGCCTTCTTGTAGGTCCCCTTCAGGTATTGGAAGGCTGCTCTTAAGTCTCCCCAGAGCTTTCTCTTCTCCAGGCTGAACAACCTCAGCTCCCTCAGCCTATCAGATGTAGAAGTGTTCCAGCCCCTCATCNGTAGAAATTTTGACTATTTTCTATCACCCCATCACTAGTTCCAGGAAAGCTTCATTTATAGTATGTGGGTTTCAGTCTCAAGAAGTGTGTCAAAAAAAAACCCCAAACCTCTGTAATGCAAATTAATCTTATGATTTCTAATCACTTTATGCATCTCATTCCCAGAAGCTTAATAACTACTAAATTCAAGTGCTTGCCTAATGCAAAACACTTGCCAAGTTCTTTAAAAATATATTCTATGCTGTGGAATAAATCAAAATTGTTGAGCTCTGTCCAAGTTTCTTTAAGAAGTTGCCTAGAAGTTCTTGCAAAGAAATTGAGACTGTATCAATAAATTACTTATCAGACAGTGGAAATCCAACACAAAATCCAACTACTTCTGTTTCTTTTTATTATTATTTTATTTCATTTTCTTTTATTTTATTTTATTCTATTTTATTCTATTTTATTTATTTTCTTTCATTTTATTTTCTTTCATTTTATTTCAATTCATTTCATTTTATTTCATTTCATTTTTTTCATTTAATTTTATTTTATTTAATTTTCTTCTTATTTTTGGGCAACTACATTGTATTACTTTCATATTGAAGAAATAAATAGATGTTTCTCCATAAATTAATGTGTCTCTAGAATTATGCAGATTCATGAGAAGTCTTGAATTTTTACAACATGCTGTCTGTTCATATATATATATATACACACACACATATGTATATCTGTACTTTTTTATATATATGTATAGATATAAAACCCAAACCCAATTATAGTCACAGAATGGTTTGGGTTGGAAGGGACCTCCAATGGTCATCTAGTCCAACCCTCCTGCAGTCAAGCAGGCACATCCTCTACTAGACCATGTTGCTCAAGACCCTTCTCAATCCCAACCTGGAATATCTCCAGGGATGGGGCCTGTTTACCTCCCTCATGGTAAAGAACTTCTTCCTATCATCCAGACTAAATCTGCACTTCTCTAACTTCAAACCATTGCCCCTTGTCTGATCACTGCAGACCTTTTCAAACAGCCTTCTTGTAGGTCCCCTTCAGGTATTGGAAGGCTGCTCTTAAGTCTCCCCAGAGCTTTCTCTTCTCCAGGCTGAACAACCTCAGCTCCCTCAGCCTATCAGATGTAGAAGTGTTCCAGCCCCTCATCCTTTTCATGTATATAAACTGTATAAAATTATATATATAGCTGTAATAAAGGAAATCTATCAGGATATGGTTGAGTTTTCCATTCTCTTTGGTGGGAGGTTGTGGGGATTTTTTTTTTTGGTTGTTTGGTTTGTTTTTTTTTTTTTTACTTGGGTGTTTTGTTGTTGGTTGTTGTTTTGTTTTGTTTTTCCTGTTGTTTTGCTTGAGGGTTTTTTGAGGTTTTTCTGTTGTTGTGGTTGAGGTTTTTCTGAGGTTTTGGTTATTTTGGGTTTTTGGGGTTTCAGCTTTTCGTTTGGGGTTTTGGTTTTGATTTTGGTTTTTAGGTTTCCCGTTAATTTTAAGTTTCCATGATGAAAACCATTTCTCTTCAGTTCCAGAGACTGATAAGAGAGATACTGCATCACCTCACTAAAATCAGAAGTATAAATCCATCACTGAATACGATTAGCCCTGTACTATCATAGAATCTGACATTACTTTTCCTAGTTAGTTCTAGACCCTAATGAATGAACCCATACTCTGTACAGAGAGACATGGGAGAGGCCTTTATAATTGTCTGGATTTTTCACAATCTGTAGCATCTGCTCACCAAGATGATTTTGCCAAGCCACACATTTTTAATAATGTCCTATACAGGGTAGTTTTGTTTTTTTTTTTTTTTCTTCAGCCTCTTGAAAGAGTCCCAGTTGATGCTTACATGTCTATAAGCTGAATACATTTTATTCTGTGTTTTATTGTTTTATAACATAAGCTAGAAGTTGGAAAGACAAAAATGAGGGTCTGTTTCTTAAGATTTTTTTTTTCCTGTTTTTGGCTGCTTGTTTGTGTACAAATTACTGAGAAAAAAAAACACAAAAAAACAAAAAAAGAATCTTCCTGCTACTTACCATCCAGCTAAAATATTTGTGTGTGCATATGTACAAGCCCTTATTTTTCTAATACAGGACTTTATGCATTCACAGTGCCCCAGCTTTATCATATGCATTAAGAATTTTAATGCAAAAGTATGTATACCTATTTTAAGAGGGACTGTCAATGGTTGTGAGTAATAGAACTGCTGAAAGTGTGAAACTTTTCTGCTTCATTTATTTCAAAATAGTTTTGCTTAGTAATTTCTATGACCATATGGTAAACCATTGTATAGCATTTTAACATCTTCTCTCTTCAAGATGTTAGTAGTGTCATTTGGGATCTTTTATAATACATAGATATATATATATATATACACACATATACATATTGAAAAGATGTCAAACCCCTTGAAATAAGTACTGTATGTTATGTTTGGGAATTTGGAGTTTTCTATTTTTACTACATTTACCAAAAAAAAAGAAGAGTTACTCTGTCAGAATCTATATCATTGAAAAAAGAGAAATGTGTATATAAAAAATTTTAAACCAGAGCAGTGGGTGGGTGGGGGAGGGGAGTTTGGTCGGTTGGTTTTGGGGGTTTTGGTTGGTTTTTTGTTTGGGGTTGGGGTTTTTTTTGTTTGGATGTGTTCAAGAATGAATGTTAAGCATATGTATATTATTTAGAAAAAGTGATCAATAAATATGACTCTTAATTATTTTTTGTGTTTATTTTGAACACAGGCCTGATGACCAGTTATTAAACTTTGCTCACCTAAATGAACATTTTTAATGCTAATCTCAGATATCTCTTGTAGCAATTTTGGTGTGGAGATATTAGTTGCACGTTCATCCATCATGAGATTGATGCTTACATTTTTTTCACCTGCCTCTTGATTTATAAAAATAAACAAAACCAAAAATGTCAATGAATATTTTAGCAGTTAGAGTACTGCTCACAACTCAGTAGCTTAAGTGTAATTGTTGCAATATATGGAACACAGTTTGCTGGCTATAGGCTGTGCTATAGAATGGTGCATTATAAAGTGCCAAAGTAAATGGTTCTTAACTTCTTTCAGACATTGGCCCTGTTTGTTTGTAGACTGATAACTGTTTTCTAGTGTGCTCATTGAACTTGCTGGAATTTTTGTTTACTATAGTCTTCATTTTCCCCAAGAGGAGGAGAGAGGAAAGAATGTATTCCTCACGTGGTCAGCATATTTTTGAGTATTTATGTGAGTTCACCATCTTGATTTCAAGTCATGAATTTGTTTTTACATGCATAAGCATGCATATTTACATGCATTATTTATCCAATTGACTTTAAATTCCATTAAGTTCCAATGAGTAGGAGAAAGATTTTTGTCTTGGGCATTTTTTTCTTTATTTTAATTTTCTAGTTATGTTACTTTTGTTGGTTTGTTTATTTTTTTTAACTGTTCAGTCTAAGGCTTGTAAAGGTTGATTTGCTCCTGAACTGCTTTGTTCCCAGACATTGCCATCTTCCCCAACTACCACCAAGTCCTCTCCATCTGATCCCATGACCACCTCCAGAGCCAATCAGGTACAGTATCATCCTACCATCTACACCATACTTTTCACGGGTGACAGCTTGCAAACTGGAGAAAAAGATATGGTGGGTTAAGGATTTATTCGTTCATTCACATATATACACCCATAACCATAGGTATCTTAACTCTTGCTAGAAACTGGTAAATTGAATGAAAAAAAAAAAAACAAAACCCAACATTTTTTTCTTCTTTTAATTGGTTTTGTTGTTCTCTCTTTAAAAGCTCTGATGAAAGAGAAGTATCTTGTTAAAAGAGTCTCTTAAAGCTTTGGTTTTCTTAACAAACAGCAAGGCTACAAGCTGGTGTGTTTGTAGACAGATTAATTCTTGGTTTATATATATATATGTTGATGTATATATGCACACACGTGTTTACTTCCTGGATAAGTTATAAATGATAATGGAATTATCCCTAAACTCATGCTCCCTTAGCTGGATATCAACCTAGGAATGGCAAACAGGCTTCTTCCTTTGTTTACTTTAAGAACCTTGAAATATAATTGTGGACAGTAACATTGGAGCTTTTTTTTTTTTAAGTAGTGTATGCAATAAAAACCAGTGAACATTTATTGATGAAGATTGAAGTAACACTAAGACTCTCTAAAACCCAGCTAAACACATTTAAGTTTGAATCATGTCTTATTTTTAAATAAACAAACTGTGCTTTTAGCAGTATTTTAATTACACTCATTTATTGCTAACTGGAAAAAAAAAAAAGAAGAAAAAAATATGTCCAGTTCATTGTGTCCACAATGTCTCTTTTTGCCTTCCTTAGGGAAACTATTAGTTACCTATACCATGCTTTTTTAGAATTGTTTCATGCTTAATAAACACCTTATTTATTTTACTTTACTGTTAAACTTAATGTACTCTGTGTTTAAATCATGCAAACATTCAGTATGTGCTAACAGTTTTTGCCACACAATCTCTTTAAGTTAGCAAAAGGCTTCTGTCAGATTTTGCACAAATTGGATCAAGCACCAGAAAAGTTGTCTTCACAGCAAGCTCATTTCCCTTAGAAGCTAACATTGTTGATTATTTACTGATTCTCAGGTACTTGGTGAATGGCTTAGAACTTGCTGGCTGTGTGACCAAACAGGTTAACATAAAAGAGAAAGCAAGCATATTAAATCAGTGTGTCTTTGTTCAACACATGACTGTCCATTGGAAGGGATATCTAATAGAGAAAGGAATGAAATTTAGAGGGAGAATGCATAGATAGAAAAACTACTAAGAAAAATATAAGTTGTGATATCCCTGAGTTGGATTTGAAAGCCTTCTTCATCAGCCTGCTTCCATCCCACCAAGAGTTTTTTGGCTTCATCATGGTTAAGTGGCAAAGATAACATCTTTGTCGACAGCTAGGTGTGTTTTACCAGTGCTCTGCTCAGCCTTTATCCTCTCTCTCTTAATTTAAAGTATTTTGTGTATTCTAATCAGAAAGTTTTGAAAATGTTGAGTGCACAGACCTTCTTAAAAAGTGTTCTTACTATTTTTGATGTGTCTTATTACTTTTTTTCTTCCCCCCACCCTGTTTGTTGTTTTGGTTTTGTTGTGTTTTTTTTTTTTTCCATTATGAGTGTACCCTGGTGATCGTTATTTGAAGTAAAAAGATGAGGTGCTTTTATTTACAGGAAATCCTGTTTGACCATGCTGTTTCATTAGCCTCAGGGAAGTAATCTGCTTTGCATCTGTTCTATGAATTTTGAATTATCAAAATTGTAGTGTAGCATGTAAACTGTAGATGACTTTGAATACCTAAGCCTGCTTATTTTTATAGGAAGCTGTTCTGTAAGAATGCTGTTAAGTGGTGTAGTTGAATAGACAACCTAAGGGCAATGTATGCTTTGTGTCTTGCCTATATCCCCACGTTACATCTTTTAATGCATTTTATTCATAACCTGTGTTTTAAGTTTCCATACAATTAATCAAGATCTCTTCTGAACAGCAGTCAAATCGCATATATGGAGACGAATAATGAGTTCCTTAAGTGACTTTTATTATTAAGCCTTGAAATTCCTACTGGTTTATGACTATTGTATCCCTCCTAGTATTTCCTAGTAGTTTCTGTCCCTTCCAGCAGGAAGCATAAAGCACATGAAAAGGTAATTTTGGCCTTTCTGTTCCTTCTGGTGCTGTGTGACGTAGGTGGCGATTGTCCTCAGCCCGTAGTAGTGATTAGCATTCAGCACCAGTGTGTGGAGGAGCATCTGCACTGCGGCTCTCACATGAAAACAGGTTCCAACACAGGCATCTCAAACCTGTCAGCAGTCCTGTGAGCACACAACAGGACAGGAGTAGACAACAACCACAACAGTTTGTTTTGCTATGTGGCTGCATAAGGTGATTCTCAGTCAAACAGATCCGCTTAGGGATGGGGTTTCTCACGACAGGTTAGGCTAAGAGGAAAGAGTTTACTTAACTGGGTGGGAGGCAGACAATTCAGTCTTCAGGTGTTAAGATAAATTCACACCTCACCCTGTTTTGTGGATATAGCAGCATCACAAGCTTCAGGTCATTCCATTTTCTATCATATTTTAGTGGTGATGGTACATTTAAGATTAGTAAGGTGATTTAGGAAGATTTAAGCAAGAATTAATGCTGGGGTGTCGTCAGAGTGAAATATTCAAACCAAGTTGGAGGACTCCCTGTAAGTCATCACAATTAGACAACTGTTGAGTGTATTGAGGAGCATGTCTGATGTGATCCTTCCTGAGGTGTGAGCACAGTCAGTTGTATTCTCCTGACAGAGCTTGCAGAGTGGGCATAGCAATTTCTAGGCACACTTTTTACCACGAGAGGAAAATAGCTTTGCCAGCAGAGGTCAGAGGAAGGTGGGCAGGAAATCTGGCTTTTATTATGTCTTCCTTTTAATGACTCACTTTGCCCCAATTCAGCTGAGATTAGAACTCCATTGTCTGGCAGTTTCCACTTTTGTTGAATTGCCATGTTCCTGAAGATCCAGTGGTCATGAAACCATGTATTTTGTGATTATCAAGAGGAGGGCAGTCTATAAAATGATTTATGTAGTGGAAGAAAACAGTTCATTCAGAACTGTCACGTGTTGTGTGAAGTTATAGTGAATTGCCAAGGATGCAACAGAAACCTATGTGATGGAAGTGGGTGTGTTTCTTTTTTAGTTCTGTTCCAGGAAGATGTACATCTGTCAATATTAGTGGTGTTAGTGCCTTGTTTGTTTTTTCCTGTAGAACTTCCTTGGCCCTTTGTTCGTGTTAAAAGTTCATACACTGCCATTTCCCAAAAAGAAAAGAAGCAAAGAAGCAATAGAATTAGGGACAATTCAAATAATTCTTTTTTGTTTGTTTGTTTTTTAACCCTGCTGCCTTCTTATCACTGAACACAACTCAGTCTGTCTTTACTTTTAGACTAGGAGCTTCTGTGTTACTCCTTCATGAACTTTGTCAGAACACACACAGACATAGAGTAGTGTAACTGTTGTGCTGCCACTTGTAGCTGGCAGAGTACAGCTTTACTTTTAATTACCAGGAGGAGGAAATATTTTCCATTTCTACAGTACACTTCATGTGGGAATTTCAGCTCAGAGGTGAAGAATGAGAGCAGAAATACCACATGAAACATGCTTGCTTTTCCTCTGTAGTGCCTTGGGAAAGGTACAAATTTTAATCCTTGTTTTAACAGCTATGACATTAGGTAGGTAGGTAGGTGGGTAGGTACATAAATAGACAGATAGATAGATAGATAGATAGATAGATAGATAGATAGATAGATAGATAGATAGATAGATAGATAGATAGATAGATAGATAGATAGATAACCAGGTATATAGATAGACAGACAGATAGGTAGATAGATAGACAGACACATAGGTAGAATGACAGACAGGTAGATAGACAGGTAGATAGATAGATAATTATTTCTATAATTAAACTGATTACATCTTTTTTTAATTATGAGAACTTTTATTATTATTATTATTATTTTCTGATGACATGTGTTTGTGATAACATAGATAGAAAGATCTAGGGAAAATTATTCTTCTGTTCAAGTGAGAGGACTCCAGTGGAGGGGCTGCAGCAAAGGTGCTTCAGTAGAGGTTGCTGAGTACAGTTTGTTCAGTTGAGGTTCCTCAGTGGTAACCTTTCCTGCTGCTCTAGTGCTGAAATGCTTCATGGCATGGCTGAAGTCTAAGCACAATTAGCCTACACTCCATAGACTAGCTATAAACATTTTTTCCTGCTTCTCAGGTTAATACATTACTTTTATTACATTACTCTTGTTCTTTTACCACTTTTCCCAACATTTTGCTGTATCTGAGCTCAACACTTTAATTTGCATTGTCTTCTTAAATTTTTGTTAGTTTTTTTAAATTATTTTTATATATATACTATAAAGCTTTTAAAATAAATTTTAAAATCTAATACTCAAATCAATTTGGAGATTTTTTTATTCTTATTGTCTGTTGCAGATTTTGCCCTTCTGGGGAATTATTTGTGTGCATATTCCTTTATACTGAATTATTTGTTTTCCTTCTTTTCCTCTCTACTACCACACAACAATTTTAGGGTTCACTGGGAAAACATTGTTAGAAGCATAAATAAGACATGGGGGGGAAATGTAGCTTCTCACTGCTAAGTGTCTGAGTACTACTGGCACAGCATTCATAGGATGGCATGAATGATCTGCCAACTCTAGTCCTGTAAGTAAAAAGGTAATTCCTTTTCTGTGTATCTTGGTCTGATTTTATATTTCAAAAGAATTAGAATCAGTTAGCTTCCTATTTAATCTTTCTCACTGTAATGGAGAGCATTATTATTCCTTTTCTGTTGAGATGGGTACATGTTCTAAATAAATCAGTTTCTCCTCATGTTTTTGAACTCTGCCATATCATTAGATTTGTTGTTCCTTGTCCTCCTTCTGCCTCCTCGAGAAAATTCAGGAGGAAATTTTCAAGTGAAGCTTAAAAAAAAAAAAGAATGATAAATTAAAAGGGACAAGCTAATTTTATTAATTTTTTTCTGCTAAGAAAACAGCTTTTGGGTTGATTTTGTATTTCAAAAGAATTAGAATCAGTTAGCTGCCCAATTTATCTTTCTCAGTGTAATGGAGAGCATTATTATTCCTTTTCTATTTAAAATGGGTACATGTTTTAAATAAATCAATTTCTCCTGATGTTTTTGAACTCTGCCACCTGCTTAGATTTGTTGTTCCTTGTCCTTCTTTCCCCCTCAAGACAATTCAGGAGGAAATTTTCAAGTGAAGCTTGAAAAAAAAAAAAAAAGGATAAATTAAAAGGGACAAACTAATATTTTATAATATATAATTTTCTGTTAAAAAAGTAGCTTTTAACAAGACATTACATGGTCACCATTGTGCATTTATGAGGACTTTTGCCTATCACCACTTTTAATCCTTAGTTTTAAAAGTTGTTCAAGGAAGTGAAAAAAATGAGAATGTTGGAAATGTACTAAGATGATTTAGGAAGCAGAAATGTTACTGTAGTATAAGTGATGAAGCATGCTTTTGATCCCATCAGTTTTAAGCTAGTGCTACTTCTGTGAAGATGAAGAGATTTGGGAGATAAGTTACCATTACCCTTACCTGTGCACTTATGATTTGTTTGGGGTTTACTAACTTTAAAATATTTAGGAGTGAAGATGTAAAAAGGTAATGCTTTTTGCATAGATTTTGCTGCAGACTCACATGGATGTTTTATTCAGGCTGTTTAAGAGTTAAAAAACAAAACCAAAACCCAACAAACAAACCCTCTCACACTGTAAGTGAAGATCTTATTCTTTCATTGAAGGATATTTGTGGATATGGTGTGTAGGTTTTGGCATTTGTCCATGTCCTTGTACTAAGAAAATGTGTCTTATCTGCTTATGAGAAAGGATCATTAAACCCATCAAAGTTGGAGAATGCAGATTCTCCTCTTTGTCAAAACATGGTAAAGGTCTTCCAGTGTCCTCTCCTGGGTTTTTTGCATTTTGTTACAACTGTTTAAAGCATACTTCTTCAAGGAAAACACAATGAAAATAGGTAGCAAGTTATCAAGTGCCAGATATTTCTCTATTCGAGTTCCATCCCATGTAAAACTAAAGTTGGCAGCACATAACTCTGAGGTCTAGCCAAGATTATCTTTAACTTGAAGTCCTTAATACTCAGATTTGGCAACATACTGTTGCATTCAGAACTAGTATTGGAAGAAAAAGTCACTCATATTCTAAGATACACATCAAGGAGTCACTCAGTGTGCTCTTTGCTGTTTGAACAACCCAGGGAAAACAGAATGTCAGAGCAATTTCCAGAGTGCAAATCCAGATGACTTTATTGCTTCTACTGTATCAGTTACACGAAGGTTAAGCTCTGAGTTTTCTACTATTTAAAATCTAAATTAGCAACTCTTAGGAAGTTCAGAATTTATATGGTCAAGGGTGGTGGAGAATGCAGAAAGAAACACTGAGAAGGTTTACTGCCACAGTGGGGCAGAACCTATGTAATAGAGATTACAGAATCACAGAATGTTAGGGATTGGAAGGGACCTTGAAAGATTATCCAGTCCAATCCCCCTGCCAGAGCAGGATCACCTCTATTAGATCACACAGGAACTCATCCAGGTGGGTTTTAAATACCTCCAGAGAGGGAGTCTCCACAACCCCCCTGGGCAGCCTGTTCCAGTGTTCTGTCACCCTCCCAGTGGAAAAAAAAAAAAAGTTCCTCCTGTTTCCATGGAACTTCCTATGCCTCAACTTCCACCCACTGCCCCTTGTGCTGTCATTGGGCATCACCCAGCAAAGCCTGGCTCCAGCTTCTTGGCACTCACCCTTTGCATATTTATAAACACAAATGAGGTCACCCCTTAGTCTCCTCCAAGCTACAGAGCCCTCAGCTCCCTCAGTCTCTCCTCATAAGGAAGATGTTCCACTCCCTTAGTCATCTTTGTGGCTCAGTGCTGGACTCTCTCAAGCAGTTCCCTGAGATCCTTCTTGAACTGAGGGGCCCAGAACTGGACACAATACTCCAGATGCAGCCTCACCAGAGCAGAGTAGAGGGGGAGGAGAACCTCTCTCGACCTACTAACCACATCCCTTCTAATCCACTCCAAGATGGCATTGGCCTTCTTGGCCACAAGAGCACATTGCTGGTTATAAGGTAAAACAAAAAGTAATACCACGTTTTTCTGGCATGTCAGAGGTAAGCTGTAAGAGGCATAGTTAGACCTAGCCTTGGAAACCCTTCCCTTGGGCATATGTTAGTTAATATTTAATTTGTGCCATCCGAAACATTCTCACTTTGACAAGCTGTTTGTAGGAATAGGGCAGCAACATACTGAGCATTCCTGCAGGCTTTTTGTTGGATGCATCATCTGCCTTTTTCATGCTTTGAGAATTCATCAGATGGTGAGAAAGCACAGATAGATGTATTTGCCTGTAGTGTTGTCCCTGTAGTTATTTTCACACTTGTTGGGTTTGGGGTTTTTTTGTTTGTTTGATTGATATTTGGTTGTTTCTTTTTTTCCTTTTTCTTGATTTTTGGTTGTGTGTGGGGTTTTGCCTGGTTTGGGGGTTTTTTTGTTGTTTTGTTTGTTTGGTTTTTTCTTCTTTTTAATTTTGAAAATAAATTGGGCTCTCTAAAAGTAATAACAGCTTTGCAAATAGTTTATCAATGAGAGGATTATGACCACAGACTCTAATAAGCATCCTTAAACATGCCTAGGGTCTGAGTCCACTGCTCTGTTACCTCCTAGTGACCTACATTTGAGTTTTGCAGTTTTGTAACCTTAAAGACTATTTGTCTGAGGGTACAGAGTGACTGCTGGCTCTTTGGCCCTCTGTTTTCTCCTGCTTCTCAGGTGGGATCTCAACAGATGAAGGCTGGAGATCAGATGCTTGCTGAACTCTTTTTTTTTGGGTTTTTTTTTTCCTCATATTGTTCAGCATTAATAAACTTCCACTTGACTTGGAACCTGCGATTTGCATGGGATTTGAAGAGTATGTTTCAAGTTTCTGTTTCTCTAAAGATTCTACAAGTCTGGAGCTTGGCAGTTGTGTTGCAATATAAATTCTTCTTTCATGTTTCTGGTAACCTACTACATAGTCTCCACCCTTCTCAAATTTTTTTATGGTGGTGGTGTTCACTTAACCAATGCATAAATGCAGTAAGAATGTTTTGATCCACTTTATTCTCTTCTGAGTGATTGTAATAATTGTGACAGTAAATTAACAGCTGCCCCCTACCCATGAGGTACTGAAATGCAGTCTCCATGTAACCTCTTTTAAAGTGTTATTGGGTTATGAAAGAGGTGAAACTGTAATTAATGATGTTCTTTAGTAAGGAGTACTGAAGCCAAATGCAATTCCTGCAGATCTTCTGCAGACCTGTGTTCCTTTATAATTAAGTGATGCAGGAAAAGACAAATCAAGTCAAAAGATAAGCAGATGTTTGCAAAATACTTACTCATCATATTTAAAAGATTTAGTAAAATAACTCAGTGAATATGGTCTAGAATCAGTATTACCACATTCAGTTTTGGAAGAAGAAGGAAATAACAGATTTTTGTTAAAGATGTTTGACAGGTTGTGCTTCACCTGTACTTGAGCATTTGTTGAGCTGTTTCATATGAATTCCTGCCTAAATTATGGCAGAAGCAATCAGGTAATCAATGCTATGTTTTGCATTAACACCTACAGTTAAAACTGGCTGTGCAGAATGCGTACATCTACCCTAAGGCTTCTCTCTACTGCATGCAATTTCTAAGTAAATTGCAAGTGATAATAAGAGGAAATTACAACTTCAAGGTGAAAGTTGTGGTTTGAAATATGAATTTAAGAATTTAATGCAGGTATTACTAGTGGTAAGAATTATCTGTATGTTTTATAATAGAAATGGGGTTTTTTTTTGCAGGTGAAGATACCTTTCTGCTAGGTTTATTTTTGTTAAGGAGCTGCAAAATGCCTTACCTATAAATATTACTACTTAGTTATTTCATAACAAGAATAGAGCTCTCATAAATGTAATTATATTCCACAGCCTGTTCAATATTCAGCACTTGTTATTCAAACCAAAATAGAAGTACTTAAATATAATATGATAATGACAAGGAGTTAACTGAATCAAAAGCCTTGTGAAATGTACAAGTTTTATTGTACTACTAATTGTCCTGCTAATATAGGCCTAGCTGAATTTTATTTTGGTGGTGAGAAAAATACCTCAATAAAAGTGAAAGAAAAGAGTATAACCTCCTGAGTTTGAATGGCAGAGGCCTCAGCAAAATTAGTTCTTTTTAATATCACCAAGCATAATTTGTCATTTCAAAATGAATAAAACATTTTGTCTGAAACAGAACATTTTGGGGGATTTTTGCTGTTGAAAAAGCAGAATAAATCTGTTAGCAATAATATTGCAGAGTGATATTTATGAAAACTGTAGTTCAGATTGTGTGCAGTTTTGGGTAAACTTTCTGAGATTAGAACTATTTAGCATTAATTTCTTGAGTTCTGTCTAAACAAAGTTATTTATTAAATAAAGAAGGACAAATGTATTATGATACCAAGTCTAGTTAGTGAGCCTATTGATTTTCTCACCTTTATCTTATTTTGAGATAAGACTTCCTTTTTTTTTTTTTTGTAGGTTTTTTTTTTCATTTTTACTTTTGTATTTGTCAGTATTTTTTATCTCAACATAAATATAAACTGTAATATATGGAATTTGAATATGTGTAGAGTGTATACAGGAGTTGAGAACAGGACAGGAGTAAGATGCAAATTTCTTTCAACTTCTCTTTTAACCAAGAGATTTAAATCCAACTTAGGAGGGATGTTGGCTCCAAATTGACTCTGGGAAAGATATTTTTCCCAGATGGTGCACATGTAATATAAATGAACCTGATGTATATGTGTAAATACAGCCCTATAGAACAGTTGTGCCCCACAGCCTTAGTTTGCATGAGGAGTATTTTTTCCCCCTATGAACATTTATATCAGATGATTATCTAGCCAAAAAAAAAATTAATAAGTGCATGTTGCCTGTGCTCAAATATTACCTGTGCCTAGCTTTTGTAATAATTCAATCTGAAGAGCTGCTTTTTGCTGCTTGTTTATAGGTAGTTTTCCTTAATGAGATTCAGTGCCTGTTGTATGAGAAATAACCCAGAGTGCAGAAAAGCATGGAGACAGTAAGGCTTGCAAATATGTGTTTTAATGATAGATACACACAGTTTTCCCCACTGAGCTAAATTTAGTATGATCTGAATCCAGAATCTGTGTGTTTAACAAGGAGGATATGTCTGTGCCCTTGATTGCTTTGTAATTGTAGCTTTGTTTGTGGTAGGCTAAGTTGACTTTGGTAACTGGCCTGTGCTAGCAGCTACCACAATTTCTGTTTATCCAAATGATTGCTAATTTCTGTCACTCTGAATTGCCTTGTCAGTGGGTTCTGTTAGTGTTAGAGGGCTATGGAATCCTGTAGTAGCACTTACTAAGTTTGCAGATAGCCACCTACTACTGAAACTGCCTTTTTTATTTAATAAAAGTTTCTGCTAAAACTATCTTTACACCCTAGAGAGGGCTATTGAAATGTTTCCCCTGTCCTTTAATTTCTTTTGCATTTGAAAAAAAAAATCTCAAGTGATGTCTATGAGACAGAGGAGTAGTTTTTGCTATACAAAACCACTTAAGAGTTGAGCAGCAGACAGTACAGAAAGGATCAATCCTCTGCTGCTGAGCAGTATTTGCAAAGCCAAGGTTGCAAAGGAGCCATAGCCCTTAATACCATTAATCTAGGCAGTGCACCTAGACAGAGAAGATGTATTTTACATCAGTCAGATTTCTTGGGTTTCTCCATTCTTGCAATGAAAAGCAGCATGAAGCTTTACAGAACAATCTGTAGGTTGGAACATGCACTTTTTGCCACTGACCTGATGCTTCTAAAAGGATTTTAATTCACTTGTGTCTTCCCTTCCTTCTGTTGCTGAGAAAAATGGAGAAAGAATAATTACCCCAGGATTGAAATAAGGTAGAAGGAGATGTGAGGACTTGCTATTATTTTATTTTATGACCATGAAAACTCAAAGGTGTTCCTTTAGATGCAGTGCATTCATCTTCCATCCTCTTTCTTGGTTGTTGTTTGCCATGTTCATTACAGTTCTAAACAGGGCAAGTCATTTATCATTCCACCATGCTTACTTTATGCATTGTGGTTGATGATGTTCTGAGCATCGTTTTGCTTTACAGTTTGGTGATCTGTGAGTAAAGAGCATGTGCCAAAGTGTGCCAAGTGACCCTTAAAAATGCCCTCTTCTCATCTCTCTCTCTGTGTCACTAAGTAGAGAATGGAAAAGATACCTCTCAATTCATATATGTATTATTTCAATACCTTTAATAGTTTGAAAGCTGAAATTTGGGTTCAAGGAGAAGTTGGGGAATCTCTTGAAGTAATTCTGTAAAAGAGTGAGGGTTTTATTCTGTGATCTTGTAATGTGGAAAGCAAGAATATGTGCATGTCTTCCACATGCACTCATTTGCTTTTGGCTTTTCTTACTGTTTTTAGAATCAGCTGAATTGCAAACAAATGATACAAAGGGAGGCTGCTGAATAAGTAGCTTCTGGACTCTCTAGCTGAGCTAGAGCTGTTGGCTAGACACCAAATGCAATAGGACTATTTCTCCTTAAAATTAATCAAGCACTATGGGGTTACATAGAGAAATGTGTAGGTACAGCAGAATATATATTCAGGTGCTTTTGTATTCATATATTTACATTTCTCTAAGGTTTTACATCAAATCCTCTGTCATTGGGAACAAGAAGGACTTTCCTTTTCTTGTTTTCTTTTTCTTTTTCTTTGTTTTATTTAATTGTGTGTCTGGCTAGATACTTGATTTTTTTAGAATCTTCCTCCTTTTAAAAACTGTTTAGCTCTACCCTCTTTTTATGTGTTTGTATGTGAAGGAAAACTGATGCTTACTAAATCAAATAAATAACACATTTTCTTGCTCCTTGGACAACATTTTGTCCTTACAGCTTAGAGCCTAGACCTGAAAAGGTACCTTCCACTCTTCTCTTTTTTTTTTTTTTCTCATGTTAGACTAGTTTATATAATGGACTTTGATGAGAAGGAGTAATTATATCCCTGATCAGTGATTCACAGATTCTTCATTACAAGATTGTTAAGGGGATATCAAGAAAAAGGACATGAGCATGCAGCTGTAATTTAAAATTGTCAAGAAGAATCCTCACCAGGAGTTTCTTAAATGAGTGCCTGAATTTAGGATTTTTTTTTTTTTAATCCTATAAATACATAGTTTTGGTAATCCTATAAATACATAGTTTTGGTACTGTGCTTGATGAACAATCAAGCATGCTTTTTGGATTGAGGTGCTTCTAGGAGTCTAAGTATGATTTTTAATTTTTTTTAATTATGGTTCATTCCTTGTTTCATAGAAAATAATCATTCTAGAGTCCTGAGAAGTCCTGAAAAGTTTATTTTTCTGTTACTTCTTGTCTGCTTTTATCCTTAGATTCAGGTCTTTTGAAAGAAATGTGCTGCTTAATTGAAAAATGCAGATCTAGGTGTCAAACACAATACCAACAGTAGCTTTCTATGCCAGTATCACAGTCTCACAGTATATCAGAGGTTGGAAGGGACCTCAAGAGATCATCAGGTCCAAACCCCTGCCAGAGCAGCATCACTTAGGGTAGTCCACACAGGAATGCATCCAGGTGGGTTTGAAAAGGCTCCAGAGAAGGAGACCACAACCCTCCTGGGCAGCCTGTTCCAGGGCTCTGTCACCCTCACTGGAAAGAAGTTTCTCCTCATGGTGAGCTGAAATCTTCTCTGTTCAAGTTTGAACCCATTGTTCCTTGTCTTATCACTGTGAACCACCCAAAAGAGCCTGGCCCCTCCTTCTGACACCCACCCCTCAGCTATTGATAGACATTGATCAGATCCCTCTCAGTCTTCTCTTCTCCAGACTAAACAGCCCCAGGGCTCTCAGTCTCTCTTCACAGGGGAGATGCTCAAGTCCTCTAAGCATCCTCATGGCTCTCCCTTGGATTCTCTCCAGCAGGTCTCTGTCTCTCTTATGAGAGTATGAAACTCAGCTGTTTCTAAAGAAAAAAATTTAAATCTAATGTTGTGCCTAGTAAAACACTGATGAGATTGAGGTGGATCAGGAATAACCCTGACTGGCTGAACCACACCTTTGCCACATGCTTATCCAGCAGTGGTGGTGTGGCATACTGCAGCTGGAGTATAGTTGCTGGTACCTCTAATCTGTTTCCCCCTAATTATCTTCCTCCTTTTTCTCCATCTATCCCACTTCAGGCTGTTTTGTTGCTTTTTTTTTTTTAATCTCATAGACTATCTTCCTACTACATGGAGATCCATTAACCTTAAGAAGTTAATATCAAAAGAGTCTTGCTTAGCAAATTCCTGAAAGTGTCCTCTCTCTCAAGGAAATACTTGCTGTGATCAGCTAAAAGTCCAATTGATGGAATTCTTCAGTGTGGTGTGATGAGCTGGAGTGATTAAAATCTAAATGTTTACTGTCAGCCATCAGTCCAAACCAAAGTGTCTTTAGCAGAATTTATCACCATTTCTACCACAGAAAATGACTAAAACCCATTTAGGCAACAACCATTAGCTCATGTTGAAGGGTGGTTTGTGTTGCCATACTTCTTTTGAAATAGAAATTTGCTGGGTTTATGGTTATTTATGTGCTGTTCTGATGTTTTGTGGGGGTTTTTTTTGGCATTGTTTCTTTCCTGTCTTTTATATTCTTGGATTCTGCCTTGTTTCTCAGTTCAGCATAACAAGGTGTTTCAGATTCTAGGTGAAAGCTATTTGCACTTTCTTTTACATCCTTCTTCCAATCTCTACTGTATTTTTGGCCCCAACCTTCAGTTTTCAAGCTATCAGAATCTAATAACTGTGCTTAGCAAAACTGGGGGATTATTTGTGGGTATAGAGACATTAAAATATGAAAATCCATGTTGTCCTTTAAGAAAGAGAAATAAAACAACTGTCTTAAGAACTTTACCCTCTTCCTCTGCAAAGTAGAAACCTGTGGAGACAAATAACCATAAATTTCCTATTCCTATTTCCTATCATCAAACTCTTTCTCTTTTGGCCTCCCACAAAGAGATCTCAAAGAGCCTTGAGCAAGAATGAAAGTGGTTTTTGTAATGGTCCTTACAAATCCTCCTTTCCACACCGTACAACTGAAATGGTTCTGCTGGATCACCTTATTCCCACAGCTCTGTAAAGAGAGGCCTCCTGCAGGTGATACAGCAATGAGAACTTAAGTTTCACTCTGAATTACCACATGAATGCTTAATAAATGTCACACACATCTTGCAGAAATCAACTGTGGCAAAGATGAGATAATTTGAAAACAAATCAGGAGTGCCATCATTCTCTTCTCCTATCAGTTCTGTAGACAGATTCATTTATAATGTAGTTTTCCGAGACTGATTCTGAGCATTCCTACCTGGAATGCTGAAAGGTGATTTTGATTTTAAATTTGGATTTAAATTCTGAATTCATTTGGAATAAGTTTATATGCTGTCAAAACAACTCTCTAATCTGGCCAGCAATTTCAGATGATGAATTACCTCAGTCCATTTCTAGTATCCCCATTTAAGCTTTTCCATGTATTCAAGTTCAGGTCAGCTTCAATGAAAAGTATGATTGACACAGCAAGAGCAAATCCTTTTGCATATTCTGTTGTCTGTCCTTCCATCTGAATTTACCTGTGACATAACAGCACCATAGAACTGTCTGCATCGATTTCTTTGAGAAGCACATCATTGTCTGTTTTAGCCACATTTATCAAAGTTTATACAGAAAACTGGGCACTGCTGAGTAGTGTGAGGCTCTGTGATTTGAACTTTGTATATGAACCTAGAAAATGCCTGCTGTAGTCAAAGACATTCTCATGGATATCTCTTAGGCTTCTCTTGGATTTGCAGGTCCACAGCCAATACAGAAAGAAATTGGAACCCTCAGCCTCCTTTGAGTCAGTGGAGATTGTGTTGCTGAGTGTCTGTGATCACAGACTGTCCAAGATTTGCTATTAATCTCTTCTCATCTCCTTTATGTTTCAGCCATAGAATTTCCCTAATAATTGCTTTCATTAAGTATAAGATTTTTAGCTAAAATACAATGTGTCATTCAGGCCAATCTGTTCCTGGGGAGTGCAGGGAAAGCTAATGGATGCAGTCTTTGAAGGATTCTCTTGAGAAGTACAGAAGTATCCTAGTCACTGATGTACTTATCTTTTGTCTGAAGACTTTTCAGGACAGCAATCAGTGCAATGCTTCTTTGAACAACGAGACAGCAGCCACGAGGAGCCAGAGTAAGATCTATAGTTTTGGTTACTGGTTAAGCAGAAAAAGAGGGATACATCAGCTTTGCCCCAATTTTAGTTCGAGAAAATCAACTCACTTTGGAATCTGGAACGGGTGTGCTGAATTTGTGAGTTAGATTCTAACTCCAAACAATGGGAGTTGTCTTGAGTCTTATTAAAATAATGTACATTACCTATGTTTTGTGGGAGATTGTTTTGTGTTGAGAAGTGACTTTTCAGCAGTAATCATAGAGTCATAGAATGGCTTAGGTTGGAACCTAACCTCTCCACCATGGGCAGGGACACCTCTCACCTAGACTCAGCTGCTCAAGGCCTCATCCAGCCTGGTCTGGAACACCCCCAGGAAGGAGACATCTACAACCAATTTGGACATCCAATTCGAGAGTCCCACAACCCTTGTAGTGAAGAACTTCTTCCTAAGATCCAGTCTAAACCTACTCTCCCTTAGCTTAAAACCCTTCCCCCTTGTCCTATTGCTAGATACCCTTATGAACAGTCCCTCTGCAGCCTTCCTGTAGGATCCCTTCAGGTACTGGAAGGCAGCTCTAAGGTCCTCTCAGAGTCTTCTCCAAGCTGAACCCCAGCTCCCTCAGCCTGTCCTCATAGCAGAGGGGTTCCAGCCCTTTGCTCTCCTCTGGGCTCACTGCAACAGCTCTGTGTCCTTCTTGTGATGGGGATAAAGCAGAACTGGACATGGTATTTGAGGGGGGGTCTCACAAGGGGAAGAATCCCCTCTCTTGACTGGCCACACTCCTCTTGATGCAGCCCAGGATATGATTTGCCTTCTGGGACTGCATGAAGAAAAGACATCGTAACCATATGGTGTCCTTCAGTCAGAAGGATCTCACATCCCTCTACTCAATAGTACTACAGTCAGGGTAGTGTGAAGCTCATCCTTGACTCCTGTGGAATGTTGGCAGGTATTCACAGAACACCAAGCAACCAATTAGATGAGAAAAAGAAAAAAGAGATATTTTAGACAGAGGGAGGGAGAACTAGTGTGACTTTAACTAGAGAATGGGATTAACATTCTACTGTTACTGAGAGTGCCATTCAGACTTTACTGGCCAAAGCAGGCAGCATTCCTCCTTTCTCTCTCCTTATAAAAGATGTTTCATTTGACCAACAATGCAGTCAATACAGATGTCTAATATTTTTTGTCTATGCTGCATTCACTGCAAATGGGTGGAAATCTATGATTTTTTTTCCTCTTGTATAATTCACTATGTAACCAGCTCATTCTTTCTTTTATTAATTATAAAAAAACCCAACGACCCAATACTCCAAAGCATAAATGAATCTACTCAAAAATACATTGCACTGCTCTGCAAGTGTAATTTGAAAGTCATGAAACATTCATGCATAAAGTATGGAATGCTTCTTTTATGCTACACAGTAAAGGGGGAAAAAAAAGCAAAAAAGAGAAAAGTTAAGTTTCTTCTTCATCTTATTAAAACTATGTATCATAGAGAATTCATGGAAGGTTTGGTTGATTCCACTCCCACACTTTTCATACAGAATCACCGAGTGTGAGGGGCTGGAAGGGACCTCGAAAGCTCATCCAGTCCAACCCCCCTGCCAGAGCAGGATCACCTAGAGCAGATCACACAGGAACTCATCCAGGCAGGTTTTGAATATCTCCAGAGAGGGAGACTCCACATCCCCCCTGGGCAGCCTGTTCCAGTGTTCTGTCACCCTCCCAGTGGAAAAAAAAAAAAAAGTTCCTCCTGTTTCCATGGAACTTCCTCTGCCTCAACTTCCACCCATTGCACCTTGTGCTGTCATTGGCCATCACCAAGCAGAGCCTGGCTCCATCCTCTTGGCACTCACCCTTTACATATTTATAAACATATATCTTACATGCCAGCCCTCTCCCCTCTCTTGCTCAAAGAAGCATTGCACTGACTGCTTAATCACCTCCTCTCCAAGCTCAAGAGCCCCAACTCCCTCAGTTTCTCCTCATAAGGAAGATGTTCCACTCCCTTCTCTCTTTTGAATCTTGTCTTCATGAAGGATACTCATGAAACTACTTAGAGACTTTTGTGTGTGTGTGGAAATTTTTAATACTTTGTTCAGAAGTAGATAATCTCTGTAACAAAACTAATTTTTTCTCTCTCCATACACAACTTACCTCTTTCTGAGAGGAAAAATCTATTCTGCTTAAGAGTTAGTGCCTACACATGCACTAGTGGCAGAATGGCAACTAAAGCAGGGAATAGAGATATTTTTGTGTGTGTGTGTGTGTGTATTTAAATGTGATTTGCTAATTCCTTGCTGTGAGAAGTTTGCATTGCAAATTACACCTTTAGTTAAAAGCAGGGGGAAAAAAGAGAGTTCTTGTGGTCCACACTTAAAAGTGGGCAGAAAAATAATTAGGTAGGAACTAAAAGAAGTGGGAGGTACTTTTTTTAGTCTCCCAGAGAGCCAAGGTTTAATACAAAATACTAGTTGAAAAATGGTCTAGATTTAAGTCAAAGCAGCAAGCTATGCAAAGTCCCTTACATGTTCTTTCCTCTAGTAAATCTATTTCCATCCTAGGTTCCAAAGTTTTAAGGCATGTGTTTGCAGATAGCAATTATTCCCTGGAATTAGGTATCTATTGCATGATTGGGTTTTAGGACTAAAATGAAACAATGTCCTTGAGAAAGGTGGCTTCAGCTAAGGGGATGCCTGAGAACTGGAACAAAATAAATACTTGTGATAAACACAAGAGTGGGAATTGGCTGAAACTGCTGCTGCATTGTACTGGCAGATGCAAATCAATGCTTTAGAATGTCTGTTTGCAATGTCAGTTTATCATATTTCATAGAGTCACAGAATGGTCTGGGTAGGAAAGGACCTCTAAAGGTCATCTAGTCCAAACCCCCTCTGCAGTCAGCAGGGGCATCCTCAACTGGATCAGGTTACTCAGAGCTCTGTTGAACCTCACCTTGAATATCTCCAGAGATGGAGATGGATTTGTAATAGCCTAGTATGATTTTTAACTCGAGAAAGACCTCTAACTTTCAATTGTTTTTTATGTTTTTCCAATGGATTGATTTAACTTCCAACTGACTTGAAAGAAACAGCACTGACGAGGGCAGGAATACCACAGAGAAGCATCATAGAGACATAGCAAAATGACATTTATCTGGAAATAATTGCAGGTGAAATATGTGAAGGAAGTGCTACAATTATGTGTACTGCTTGTGGTGAGAAGAAAATCTCAGGCACACAAACATGACCAGGAAAAGCAAGCTGTGCATTATATTGGGGAGCAAAGTAGTAGGTTGTCTCTAACCCAGTTTTCTTTCTTCACAGAATATTTCAGTTCTAGACACCCTTTTATAGAAGAGAAGTTGGATTTTATAGAATCACAGAATTGTTAGGGTTGGAAGGGACCTCAAGGATCAGCCAATTCCAACCTCTCTGCCATGGGCAGGGACACCTCACACTACATCAGGTTGCTCACAGCCACATCCAGCCTGGCTGCAAAAACCTCCAGGGATGAAGCTTCTACCACCTCCTTGGGCAACCTGTTCCAGTCTCTCACCATCCTCATGGGGAGGAATTTCTTCCTAAATTTTAATGGACTTTACAGATTTAAAACATAATCATGGAAGGTGAAGACTTAAGTTACGGTCTAGGTTTCTTTACATTATGATCTAGCTAAATTTACAAGACAGTGCTTTTTAAAATGGTTTTCTGCTTTTTTTCCACTTATTTTCTTATCAAACAGACTTACTTTTTATCAAACAGGCCATTATTTTTAATTTTTAATTATTTATTTTATCATTGCTTATTTTTTTGTCCAACAGACCATTAGAAATGTCTCTATTCCTTCTAAGTACTTTCTCCCTGTAAAGAAAACATGCACTCTTGGCCAAAGCAAACAGGAATTTAGTCAGTGCATGACCAGTCTGAAAAAGGAAGTTCATTTTTCACCCTCATCTACGTATGGAACCCAACCCACAGCTGCTGAAATTCTGCTAACTTCCTTGAGGGATACATTCTGGGCAGTCAGTAGAGATCTGCTGTGTGAGGCTGGTGTCTGAGACTGAGTCTGACAAGAGCAAACACCTGTGCAGACCAGCCTGGTATTTATGTCTGCTGCACACAGAGGATGACTCATGACTATTTGGTAGCATGTCCTGCCTTGAACTTGCAGTTGGCATTGGGTATGTAGCCAGGGACTTTCTGGGGAGTTGCCTGATGTGATGGAGCAGGGCTGTAAATTCTAAGTGCATGCAGGCATCTTCTGTAATGTACTTTAGTTGTTTTTCTGCTTGATCCCAGTAGACTTCTGTCACGTCTTCTGTTGGTCCTCATCCTGACTTGTCTCTCAGATTTTCACCATGCCACATTTGGAGTACTGTGTCCAGTTCTGGGCACCTCCATTCAAGGAAGATGTTGAGATGCTGGAATGTGTCCAGAGAAGGGCAATAAAGCTGGGGAGGTCTGGAGCACAGCCCTGTGAGGAGAGGCTGAGGGAGCTGGGGGTGTTTAGCCTGGAGAAGAGGAGGCTCAGGGGAGACCTCATTGATGTCTACAACTACATGAAAGGTGAATGGAGCCAGGTTGGGATTGGTCTTTTCTCCCAGGCACCCAGCACCAGAACAAGAGAACACAGTCTCAAGCTGTGCAGGGGGAAGTTTAGGCTTGATCTTAGAAAGAAGTTCTTCCCAGAAAGAGAGATTGGCCATTGGGATGAGCTGCCCAGGGAGGTGGTGGAGTTGACATCCCTGGAGGTGTGTAAGAAAAGACTGAGTGAGACACTTAGTGCCATGGTCTGGTTGATTAGTTAGAGCTGGGTGATAGGTTGGACTTGATGACCTTGGAGGTCTCTTCCAACCTGGTTGATTCTGTGATTCTGTGAATTACTCTCATCAATACAAGCCTGCTGTAGCAGTGTGTTTAGCCTGCCCCACAAAGAAAGAATAAATGGTTCTGCTTCTGTTTGAGTGCTTTCTACTAGAACTTGTGCTTTTAGAATAGCCTCTCATCGACTCTAAGCCTGTAGTCAAAAGAGCACCTAAATAGAATGAAACTTTCATAGGTAGAGAATCCAAAACCCTGATGAAGTATTGAAGAGTTTGAAGTAATTGATGAGCAATGAAGACAGAAAAAGAGATAAAATGGAAGATAGTAATTTAAATACAGTTTTAAGGGAATACAGTGATTTGCTTTGAGAGATTGAAATGTAGAATTGTGCCAGATTAGGGCAGATTTGTTAATTAGATGAAACCTTTTTGTAAAGGTGTTTCACTGTGAAGAGAAGAGAAAATGACATTACATGAGTAGTTGAAAAATTTAATAGAAGGAAAAAAGAACAACTATTATGGAAGAGTCATAGCATGAATTATAATGAAACTTGTGAAAATAAAAGAGGAAAAAAGGAGGCTGAATAACAGGTGAAAAATCCCCTTGGATCATTGCTCTGTGTGCAATCTCTTCAGAAATAATTCTGTGTGGTGGATTAACCAGGGGATGGTGCAATCAAATGCCTTTACTGTCAAATTTTGGGGGTGGTTTTTGTTTTTCCAGGGTTTGCTGCTATTTTGTACAATCAGTAAGATGATTTTGGGGTAAAGTAGTGCAGGAGTATGTCACATTGCCACGTGAAGCATTAAACTCAAAGCCCTTTTTATTTGTTTTTGGCCTCCTTACATGCAATTACTCTGATTGTCATAACAGCCATATCAAGTGCTAGTTCTTGCTATCAGTCTGCCTGCATTTCATCCTCACATTGCTTTTGCCAAGTAAATACTTTGTATTAGCTGGATGGCACATAAGGGACTGGTTTCTGATTGTTATCCCCTGACCTCCAAAGGCTGTGAGAATGGAGAATGCAAGCAGAGTATATTTCATCAGAGGGAAGGGAAAGGAAATAGGGAATAGAAAAGGGAAAGGATTGAAAACCTTGCTGTAGGTAACCAAAGGTCTTTACACAAGAGGGGTTGGTTGGTTTATTGGTTGTGGAGGCAGGATGTGAGGTGTTAGTGGGGGTAGCAGTGCAGATTTGGTCATCATTCTGCCTTTATTTTTTTTTTTGCATGTGTTGAGAGATGCTGGTAGCTGCTCAGAGCAGATAATCTCCTTGCAGAGTAAGGGAGGGGATGAGAAATGGCACAGCATAATCACTGAACATCTGGCACGCCACAGTAGATGCTGTTCAGCTCCCAGAACAGAACCAGGACTTCAGTAAATCAGAAGACATTTTAGACAGTGCTGATGTGGTAGGCTGTGGTGGTCATGCAGGTGAGCTGTCAAAAGGGTTAAGGAATTACTTGATACAGAGTTGAGGAGTCTAGTGTTTTACAGCATCCAAGGGTGAATATGAGCCACTAATGCCAGGTGAAAGTGATGTGAATTGTGTGCTCTGGACATAGTGGCTGAGAACCTTCAAGTGCTGAGCATCCTCCTCTGAAGCACAGAGTTTCATCAAATCTCTGCCAACTTCATTGGCAACTGAGGGCAACAAACTTCCCTGTGGTTTGAGCCCTTCAGTTTCTTGGGCAGCTGCACTTTGGGTAAGGCTTTTAAAGACATAATAATGTGTTAGGGAAAACAGAGGCAGTGGAATTGCTTTCTTTTATTTTTGTTTCAGTTTGATTCCTTTTCAGGGGAGAAGTATTGTACTCACTGAGCCTGATTTTGAACTTGCTTCTGCTAATGCAAATAGGATGAGAGTGATGCCTGTGGAAATAATTAGTTTGCTTTGTGAGTAAGCAAATGTCAGGATTGCAATCCTTATTTTTTGATAAAATCTATTTGGCATGGAAGAAAGGTTGAGTTCCTTCCAACTTTTTCTTTCTTAGTATAGCATTTGATTAAAAAAATATATTGCATATGTATTTTAAGCTTTTGTTCATAATTGCTTTAGATGCTCCCTCTCTGCAGCATGAATTTCGATATATCCAGGAGCATATACACAAACCTGGAAACCCAACCTTCCTGCATAGCCACAGGTATCTTTATTGGATAGCTCAGAGCACTTATTTTGAGTAGCAGTTAGGTTTTTCAATTCAGCATCCAAAGCATTTTCTGAACTTATCTGTACGAGGGAAGTGAGAGCACTGTAAAATTTCTCTGAGAGGCAGGGATTTCAGTACTTTAAAAAAAATGGTGGTGGTACAGGTGAAAAAAACAAATTAATTACTCTTTGCTTTTTCAGTTTCTCTTTGTGCAACTGGGGTTGAGATCAAGGGGTTTTGTCATACCATTTGATATCATTTCAATTGATGAGCTTAAGGATTTTAGGCTTCAACAGAAAATAAATACATATTTTATCTTTGCAATGTTTATTTGAAATGTAGGTCTGCAATGTTCCTGTTGGCACCTAAAGGGCTGTGGCCTGATATGATAGATATTGCATTAATATACAGCACAACCAAAATTTGCCCTAAAGAGTGGATATTCCAATCAGGTGAATGAAGGAAACAGGTGGAGAGTTAACAAAATGGTAGCAAAATTAATATAACCTAAATAAACCAACCAAAAAATCCTAGAGATGTTTTTGGTTTTGGTTTTTTTTTTATTAATTATCTCAATATTTAAATAACATTTTCCATCAGTTGTCACAAATAAAAGGCTGCTACAATTGGATGTCCCAAAATACTGCAAATGTTGCCATTCCTTCCAAGGAAGAGCAGGACTTCTACTTAGGTTTCAAACAAAAAGCATTGAAATGTATTTCTGTTCTGTTAAGAGTGAATGTTGACTGGAATGTGATAATTGCTGTGGCACCTTGGTATAAAATAGACTGTGCATATTGTCTAATGTCTTCATACATCTGTATTTTTAAATATACATCTTACATGCCAGCCCTCTCCCCTGGCAGGGGTTGTGTTCAAAATTGTCCATTAAATGCACAATCTAATGTTTCTACAAAGAAAAAAAAAAAAAAAGGTGTGTAGGAAAGGGTATTTTTGTCTAGCCCAGAAGCAGACAAACGTAGAACATATTAGCACAGCAAATCCAAGATTCCTTTTCTGACCTGCAGCATAATTTGTTCTTCTTATGGCTGACTACCAAAACCATTTCTGGACAAGGTGAGAATGGGTGGGTGTGGAGGAGGAGATAATTTTTTCTCTTTCCTGGGACTAGACAGAAGGTTTTGTTAAACAACCAGAGCTGTTAACAGTGAACCAAATGAACTTTTGTGATGCAAAGTGAGAAAAGAGTAGTTTCTAGCTGAGAAAATCTTTCTCCTTGCATACAGAGCATTTCCTTCTTGATTTTGTGACTGAATGAAACCATCCTTTTATTTTACTATGCCAAACCTTTAAATGAATCCTAGCCACATTACAGTGACCTGGATTTTCAGAGGTTGCATGTGTAGCTATGTTATGTGCTGCCTTAAAAAGAAATATTCTACTCAGTTCTGCAATCACATGGGAGTGCCTTTTGTACCTTCTTAGGTTATTCTCTTACACTTCTCTGCCTAACTTGATCAGAATTGTGCACGTTGGTTATGAAACCAAACAGAGTCTGGTAAATCACAGTCATCAAAATATCCCAAAGAAGCTGGCAGCAGGTTTTAAATCAGTGGAGTCAGGTAGTTGTTTTCTACAGTATGTGACACAAAGCCATAATCATGAAAGCTGGGACAGGCAATAAAAGATTTGCAGTTTTATTGAGTCTTCCTGGGTGACTTTGGGGTTTTTTAATAACACTTTGCATTTTTGGCCTGATAATTTACAAAAAAAGAAAAAAGAAAAACCCAAACAAGCAAACAAGAAACTGACCAAGCAAACAAAACCCTTGACTATTTATATGTAGCAAAAATCTGAACATTCCTTGTAGTTATCACATTTGGTACCAAGTTCCAAATACCAACACTTAAAAGAGTGCTTTTCTTCTTTTTTTTCTGATAGAACCAAACAAACAACAAAAAAAAGGGTGCCTCAAAATCACCAAATACTTTCAACTACATTTTATGAGGTGTCCTGAACTAAAAGTGATTCTCTAGAAATATATACAAAACTCATTTCAGTGTTTTTATATATATATTTATGGATATGTATATATATATATATTTATGGATGTATATATATATTTATGGATGTGTATATATATTTATGGATGTATATATATTTATGGATATATATATATTTATAGATGTATATACATATTTATGGATGTATATACAAATATGTATGTAAGTATATGCACATATAGAGATGTTTGTGGTTTTTTGTAGAATTATTTGGTGTGCTAAAACTTTGTTGCTTGTTTGTTTGGGGGTTGTTTTTTTTTTCCCCCATCCTGTAGTTTTATGTTACCTTCAAAATAAGACAGCAGTTAACAATTTCTTATTTATTCCATAGAAGATCTTTTGTTTTCATGTCCATGAGTGGCAATGACATTCTAAAGAAACTGAAAGTTCTGTGGTTGCTGTAAAACAATTCAGTGCACAATGCAAAATGGTGTTTTGAATGACACAAGTGTGGTACCACTTTTAATGTCCATGTTGTAGAAGTGGGGAAAAAAAAAAAAAAGAAAAAAGGAGTTTCTCAAATGTATGCTGGCTTGTCAAAGAATTTATTTTGATGCTATCCTAACTGGAAATGTCTAAAATGGGTAAGACTAGAAAAAGGTTATTTATAAGGCACCCATTTATATTCATGATTAGCTTGACATTATAATAAGCTTGACTTCATAATGAAGCAGTAAAATGAAAATGTGGCTAATAAAACTTTAATTGTGTTTTGTATTGACTTGTTGCTGAGATTTTAGATGGCATTGTGGTGAAAGGATAGATAAAAGTGCTCCCCCTGCCTATTTGATGCACACAATCTGAATGAATGGATATCAGTAGGCTACTAAGAATGGGGTGGGGTTTTTTTTTTAGGTAAGATAAAACATCATATTAGTTCGATATCATTAAAGAGATAGCACATTAAATCTTTGAGACACATCTGTAAATTGTGTATTGGAAACATAAGCTATGAAAAATAGGTATAAATACTGAGGTTTTATCTTGGGAGTCATTCTTCACTCATAGCAATAAGTCAATAAGGAATACATTTGTTGACGTTAATGATACTGTATCAGCTTGAAACTCGTTTAACGGGGAGGGAAGATGGGCTTGGTAGGAAAATACCCTTCATTTGAAGACACTGAGATAAGCATTTTAAGATGTAAAAAACGCTGTATCTTATTCTTTCACAATCTTCAGCATTTAGCTGCTCTCTGCTGCTGCACTTCATTTCCATAGGCTGGCTAATAACACACTGTAGCACTTAATGAACTTCTCTATACTGATGCCCATGACAGGTCGAACAATCAAGATCA
>VXBD01003484.1:200753-205822 GCA_013399975.1 Indicator maculatus
CTTCTTTGCTCTGAAGACCAATTTCGTCTGCACTTCCAGTTACGCTATTACCTGTAGGACTTTCAATCCTGTTTCACCCTCGCCACCCTTCCCTCCTTCCTCCCTGCTCCCCCCTTCCCCCCCCCCAACAGTTTTAAGGTATCTATTTCTGTGGAAGTCATTTTTCTCATTGAACGATCAGAAACAAAGACAAATTCTAACCTTTAACGGCTCATTCCGACTCATTGCTTACAGTAGATCTAAGCTCTTTTTTCTGCTTATTCGACTCCTTCCAGCTTCCCATCACATCTGTAACAAACTTTTAAAATTATATTGCCACACCACCATGCAAAAAGCCTACCTGCACAGTAGAGATAGATTATTCCATCACATTCAGATGGTTAACAGAGGTTAGCACGTCCTGTATTTATATAGAGATATATTTATATCGCTTTCTAAGAAAGTGCATATTAATGTTTACTTTGAAGAATGTGTAAATGGTGCTATCAAGAAATCTGATCAATTTTATCCCAGTCTTTTTTGTGTACCACTTCGAATGTATGAGATTTTATTTTTCTATTGGAAAAAAAAAAAGAAAAAAAAAAGAAAAAAAAAGAGAAAAAAAAAGAAAAAAAAAGAAAAAGAAATAAACAGTCTGAAAGCAATTACAATTGGTAGATTTTAGTAATTTTACAGTGAATTTGAATCCCTATGTTGTAGTATCGTTGAAAAAAGAAATTTATTCACGGGTCATGCGAGTTATTGACATGCTTATTGATAATGCTCACACACTTTCTGCCTGGACACTCTTCAGTCCATCCCCTGGCTCTTAAGTGTCTATTTCCCTTGAGCTGAGATGTCTACGTAGCCCGAATTTTAAATGTTCTCATGTGAATATGGAAAAAAATTAAAAAAAAAAAAGAAAAGAAAGGAAAAAAGAGAAAAAAAAAAAGGTTGATTGAGTGCTACTGTTTACCACAGCCTCACAAACTGAGACTGGTTTATAAGGGATAGAGATTCAAATGGTATCTCCTAAACGCAAGGCAAACGTGGCTTAGCATGTCACTATCTGGTGCAATGCAGTCCCTGTACATGCAATATGCTGCATCTTAACTAAAAATGCTTGAAAAACCTTTAGTGAACAAGAGAAAAATATATATAAAAACCTTGCTTCTACGATTTTGCTGCTTTGGGGTTTTTGTTTTGGTTTGGTTTTTTTTCGCTTAAATATTTAATAGTACACAATTGTTACCTGGAATTATATGTGATGCCTTTTGTTCAAAAGGGTAAGTACTGTGCTGCTTTAACTGGTTCTCAGCAGACTATTTTACAGCACATTCTGATTGTAGCTCTGTTAATATCTTTTTATTTTGGGTTTTTTGTTTGTTTGTTTGTTTTCTTTCCTCTTAAAAATTGTACTTAAATATTGTAGGCTAATTCATTTAGAATTGATTAGAAAAGTAGAGTATTTTTTCTATGCAGATTAAGACAATAGCCTCTATCCTATAAAGAGAAAGATATGCAGAAAGGTTTACATGACATAGAGACATATATATACTGTTCTTTGTAAATGAAACTCTCTTTTGTGATTAAATTAATAAAACAGTATAATTTCAGGTTTATAATGCAAATATTGTTTAAACTGAAAACGTTCAATATTTTGCTTACAATATTTTTTTAGGGATAATTTAGGAAAAAAGAAATAGAAAAAAGAGAAAAAATTTGCAGCTTTAAAGAAAAATGTTTTACAGAGTTCTAGCAGGTGAGCAGCTGTTTCCACATGGTTAGGGCACAGAAGTTAGAGTTCTGAGTGCCACATTAATCAGAAAGAGTCGAGATTATGAAATCCCTCTCATTTAATCTCATTATTGAATAAACAGCTCTGTAGTGATGCCTATTTGTACTTGTTTCTCTAATAAAAATGCAACTGTAGCTCTCAACACAAATTAATTTTAATTATTTAAATGATCCAAAATTGTTAAACGTCAGTAAACTAACACCTGTTTTGCCTTTTCATTTTGCCATTGGGGAAAAAAAAAAAACAACAAAACAAACAAAAAAAACCCCCCAAAAAGACCCTAAAAAGTTTCATCAAAGCTAATAGAGGATGCTAGTGGGGAATAAAAAAGGTAGGTCTATGTGTTTATTGCAATTCTATTAATTAAAAAAAAGAAAAAAAGAAATGCAAGTGTGAGTTGATTGCTACCTAGGAGGATGAAGAAGCAGTTTCTTTTCAGTGCTGTGCCAAGAACACAACAGAAAACAGCAAAACAGAAGGATGTCTCACATAGACTGGGTCAGTGCAACTCACTTGTCCTGTGCTCGTCTCTGAGAACTGGTGACAGTGATTTACAGGGTAGCAATTCATCTCCTGAAGGCAGTGCTAACATTGCTCTAAGGTGAACGGTCTAGCTTTGGAGATACTTGATCAAGGGGCCAAAAGCTGCCCTGACACTCACCAAGTATATGGGAAACAAAACCTCCTTAGGCAAAGAAGGCAACCAAACTCATTTTCCTTGCTTTGTATTTGGTTTAGTTAACTCCCATTTCAGGAGTTCTGCCTGACCATATATATACATGGAGAGTACCCTAAAGTGTCAGAAGGTTACAATGTGGTATATAAAACGGAGAGCTGTTTTCTCCACAGAATAGTATCATCACATTTGTTGTTTCTGTTTCATGTTACATTTTGTTTTAAGAGATTTGCTATTTAAAATTCTGGATATCTTAACACATTGCCCTGAATTTATTTATCACTTGGTTGAGGAGGGAAATTAAATATGTACTCTAGTTGTGGTTGGTGGCCTGGTATGGCTCTTCAAGCAGTGATAACTTGTATGACTTTCTGTATATTAAACCATACTTTAATATTGATTCTGTTTGTGGTGTATTAACTGTTTTCTTGGTAAAGGAAATGTGCTAAGCAGATTTTTAACCTTTCTAAATCAACAAGTCAAGCAAGAGTCTGGTGAAGCTTTTGAAACCTACCACTCAGTAGTTTGGCTGCCAGATTAATCATCTCCGTTGTCCTTTCTGGAGGTGTCTCTCTTCCTTCAAGCAAAATATTTCCAATAGGCAGGCTTATCATGAGAAGTTAGGACACTCCAAAGATTATCTGTGGCCATCACAGTTAATACTGTGCCCTACATATCAATGCTATAGCCCAGAGTTTCAGAGAGGTTTGTTTGGTTTTGTGTTTTGTTTTGGTTTGTTTTTTGTTTTTTTTTTTTTAAGGCAGGAAATTACAGAAAATATTTTCTAAAGCATTTTATTGTATTTCCTTTTCCCTCAACGTGCTCCTATGATTATTCTGTAGCAGCTGTACTCCCTTCTCAGTGCCATCAATTCAGAATGTTTATACTCAGATTTTTGTATCGCAGCCTCATTTTTCAGACCTTTCCAACGTTTAATTATTGTTAAGTTATCACCACCTACACTACAGAAAAGATATGGTGATGCTACTGAATTTGTTTGGATGTCACTGGAATTCAAATAGGAGTTAGAATAAAATAGCTTTTTTCTAGGATTGCAGAGAACTATAGGATGTGATCACTCAAAAAAAAAAAAGCTGATTTATTTCTTGGGTTTATAATAAATTTATAACTTGAAACTATATAAAAACTTGAAACTATATAAATGTAAACTATATAAATATGAAAAGCACCCACAGGGAAAAAAAAAAGTCCAAGAAAGCAGGGTGTTTTCAAAGCTCCCACTATAAATCAGAGGATACCTCCCTGTTGTTAACACATTTTTTATGTTTAAGAAAGGACTGGTAACTGCCTTCAAGCCTCCACAACTGTTTCATTGTTGATGTGATCACAGCTTTGAGAAGGAAAAATCTTTTTAGAGGAAAAATTTTGCATTTATGTATTACATTAGAGTGGAATTTTTGGTCATTGTTTTTCCTGGTCTGCTCTGGAAACAGAGCAGCCTAGGTACCTAGCTTGCAATCTATATACACAAATTAATATAAATAAAATGAGAATATTAACTTTGCTGATGCTGAATTCAATGTTGCATGCCGTGCTGCAGTGTGTCTCAGGCAGCCTTCATATTGCTAAAGACACTGTGATGACAAAAAAAAAAAAAAAAAAAGGATATGACAATAATCAGGTTTAATATTAGGCTTTGAAACAAGATCAAGTAGTGTCTGTGTCCAAATATATTTCTCCAGATAAGTGCAGTACTTTGCTACTTCACCTGAGCTGTTGGTAAGAAGGGGGGAAAGAAACTCTTAATATTTTTTAATCTAATGTATCCATATAAAGTAATCACCCCTCTAAAATTAATTGCTTGCTCTTTCTTCTGAAAGCTCACTTGGCAATGTTTCACATTCCAGAGTTTTTTAAAGGCCAGTGAAATTTTGTGGTACCTTCACCTGGCATCAGCTATTCCTGGCACAATGGTGCTATTCCTCTTTCAGCACCCAGAGGATGTAGCACACATCATGGAAACATTTTAATTTTTTTTTCTTCCTCTGCATGCTAATTTTAAATTCAGACTGTAGCTTTATTTGTCTTGGAAATGGAAAATGCAAGAAAAAAAAAAAGGCCACATTTGAGAACCTCTTTTTACATGACATTTGATGGAAACATCAGTGGTATTGTTTATTAGCTCCATGTCTATGTGAATGTTTCTATTGTACTCCTATCTGCAAGCCTGTACAGGTAGAAGTACTAAATAATTTGCATCCAATTTGTCTAAACTGATGTAATCCACAGTCTTCCTTCATTTGAGCTCAAACAGATAAGGTTCTCTTCGAAATGAATATAGCTGCACAGGCACATCTAAACATGAGCAGCTGCAGGATGAGATGTGGAGGATAAGGATGAAGAAATTGTGGGTTTTAGAAAAGCCACAAGGCTGCAAAAGTCTGTCCTGCAGAGAGATCCACAAAGAGAAGAAACCATTGCTCCTTTGAGTGCAATGCTTTTCCATAAACAAGTGTGTTCTCATTGAATCCTTGTTTAGATCCTGTCAGTAGACTCAAATCTCAAAGAGAGAAAGAGAAAAGGAGAGAAAGATAAAATGAGAAAGAAAGAAAAAGAAAGAAAGAGAAAGAAAGAGAGAAAGAAAGAGAGAAAGAA